>JAXIVJ010002576.1:0-65000 GCA_036785665.1 Chirona hameri
GACCGTACCGTCGTACCGGTCGGTCGTAATACATGTGTCTCAAGTACATGGTAACGAATTCCTATGTTCACCAAAATCCGGTATTGCTTTTGGACGAAATGGTATGGAAAATATGCCTTCCACTCTGTTTGTCGTGATTATGTGCCCTACGGCCAGGAAAAATCAACAAATATTTAATATAAAGGCAACCAAATAATCAGTTAACTTATGCACCCAACGACGGCCTAGGTAGTGGTTGCGACCCTCAATTTGTGAAATTTGGTTCATGTATTTTCAACATTAGGTGTTTAATTTTTTTTGTATCTGGCTGTATATAACACTATGCTTTACCTTATCATGAAAAAGAACCATTCTCCGGAGAAAAAAATGAACAAGCTTTGGGAAAACTGCCAATTAAATAGAAAGTGCATTGCACCCAACGGCGACCTATTGAGTGTCGGTGATTTGTTTCATTGACCAATCAGGGACGTTGTCACGCTTCTTGGCGCACTTACTTCAGTTCTGGCCCTATGACTTGTTTACAAATCAACATTCAAACCAGAGATAGTGATGGATTTCGCCATATGTAAGTACTCACCATATGTAAGTACATATTTTGTATTTCCCAAAATGTAATTTTCTAAATATACAAAGTTGTTATTTCACTTTTAAATTGAGATGCGATCAATTTGATAACATGCAGTTGTAATAAAATAATGCAGATAAATAAATCAAAATGTCATTATTTCCCGCGAAACCTGGACACACTCGTTATACGAGTGATGAAATAAGCAAAAATAAAAATAAACAAAACCAAAGTCATATGCAACATTAACTTGCGTATTACCAAAAGCCTGTAAAAGGTGCGGTTAACACAATTCAAATTTCGCAGGAGAGCCTGCATGATATTCCAAGACTTTTCTATAAGGAATCCTTTATTTTAGTTTACATTAATGCCTCGTTCCACTGGCTAGTCCATTACGTGATAGTCCTAGCGAGGTTCGAGTCCTAGCGAGGTTCGAGTCCTAGCGAGGTTCGAGTCCTAGCGAGGTTCGAGTCCTAGCGAGGTTCGAGTCCTAGCGAGGTTCGAGTCCTAGCGAGGTTCGAGTCCTAGCGAGGTTCGAGTCCTAGCGAGGTTCGAGTCCTAGCGAGGTTCGAGTCCTAGCGAGGTTCGAGTCCTAGCGAGGTTCGAGTCCTAGCGAGGTTCGAGTCCTAGCGAGGTTCGAGTCCTAGCGAGATTCGAGTCCTAGCGAGGTTCGAGTCCTAGCGAGGTTCGAGTCCTAGCGAGGGAGCCTTGGGGCGAGTCTACAATTATCGGAAGGCTGGGGGTTTGGTTGCGGGCAGATGGTTAGTTTTTTTTTTGCGAAATAAGAAACGACGTACCTACACCAAACATTTTCCAACACCAATTTACGCCTTTAGATGACCTTATCCAACATTTTAAAGGACCAATTTGTCCTACATAGGATCCCATCTCGCCTACATTCATTGGGCCCATTTTGACCCGCTGAGGATCTTTTTGGGGAGGGCGCACCAAGGTCCATAAAAGTCCGAGCGGCCCACTATGCGTGGCGGCCCCCATGACTGAATCCTATATGTGCCACGGAATAAGTTGAGTCCGTTGAACTTGATTCAGCATTTCATGGATCTGGCCAAAACTGCCTTCATTTCAACACTGCACTGCACCATAATTCATAAACTGATAGTTTTAACTGCAGTTACTGTTTAAAACGTTCTTAGGCACTAGTCAACTGGTTTTACCTGCAATGAATCAGTTATACACGCAATTTGCGGTAATTTGTATCTGATCAAATGGAGGAGAATGGGTGTATGCTAAAATAAGTGTCTCGATAGACTGACACAGAGGTCTATTTTTTCGGTAACTTGGTAGCGAGCGTTGGCGACAGATTTATGTAAGTGAGGCGACACATATTGGGCTTTGGGGAAGTTTATGACGTTGTCGGAGGACCAGAACCCGGCCGAACCGAGCAAGAGAATGGACCTTGTTCGTTACACTTGGTTGTGCGTCCCATTCTTTGTGAGCAAAAACAAAACGGAAGGTTTTCAGAATACAAAAGTGATGACTGGGCGAAATTTTACATTTTTGTTTACATTTTTACATTTACATTTTGTACATTTTACACGTGAGGAAAATGGTCCCAAGCACAAGAAAATAAATGATCACGCAACACAAAATATGCTTCATGGATTTCACCCACAATACAACTCATAAGGTATGCTTGCAAGCAAAAATATCAACGAGTGGTTTTCTGGATCGTACAGACTTAATGGCATAATCATTAATAGCAGCCGCGTTTCTTTGGGGCGATCGGTTTTTCGCTGCCGGTATGCGTATTTCGGTTTCCCGCAAGTCATTGTCACCGGGTAGCGTAAAACTGAACATAAGTGAGTACAAAATATAGATATTGCTTTGAAATTTGGTTTGGGCGTCGTCCATACTTGGTTCTCCAATAAATATTCCGGTTTTGGAATATATTTAAGAACAAAAAATGTGATGATTTTTTGTTGTTTAAAAATTCCCATATTATTTTCTTCTCAAATATATTAACAAACCGGAAGATGTATTGGAGAACCAAGTATGGACGATACCTAAACCGAATTTCAAAGCAATATGTATGTTTTTGACTGACTTATGTCGTGTTTTACGCTAGCCGGTGGCAATTAAAATGAGGGAAACCGCGCGACAGGCCAGCTCGGTAGCAGGCCGGTAGTGGGCCCATTGACTTACGTTATTAGCGAGTGGTAGCAAGCTTGTAGCGAAGGTGAGTGTCCCAGTGAGTGTCGCATGAAAGCTTTTTCGAAAATAACTCGCGTATTTATCAACCGATTGCAATGAAACTTGCAGTACCCTGCTTTTGGACAATTTGACACATACTCTCAACTGTCGTGAAGTTAAATCCCCATGACCCGTGACCTATGTATGACCTGTTTCTCAAGGTCATGCCAGGCGCAACTGGCGTCACGTAGTATCGGTGCTTGTAACTTGTGCAGTTTCCGAGTGTTAGCTGCTCAGGAGCATACACACAGGTGTCAACAGGTGACATTTATGGTTTCCACTGAGATTGTGACCTCAGTTGACCTTTTCAGAAGTCAACCGAGGTCACTGACCTCCGATGACCTGATATGACTTGTTTGCCCTATGGCAGTTTCTTGGACATTTTGTGACGCTGATTTCAAATTTGGCATCCATTTTACATTGCTATATGTTCCACTGGAGTCATGCATTTGCACAGTTCAACCGAAGCCACTGACCTCCGATAACCTGAGATGACCTTTTTGGAATCTGGTAGTTTCTAGAACATTTTGTGACGCTGATTTCAAATGTGGCATCCATTGTGCCTCGCTAGGCTTCGCTCGTGAAACGCCCATCCAGGCGTCTAACTGAAAGTATTTTGCTTGATATGTGGTGACAATCCTTACCGGGGAGTTTTCATCGTGCGACAGAAATTGCCTTAGATTCGTCGTTCGCGACAAATCTCGCCATTTATAGACTTCTGGACTGGCATACCACCGCCTACCCCAGGCACAGCATGACACCGTACTGGCCACGCTGGTGACCTATCCAATCAGTGTGGTACCGCCACCTACCCCGGCAGAGGTGAAAAAATGTTCCGACGCGCCAATGCACGTCGGTGTCAGTTGATTGTGTACCGCCGTACCGTGAGCTAGTAAAACGCTGCTGAAGATAACTACGCATCTCAAACTAAAGATATGAAGGGCGCAAAAACATGACAGGATCTGTCATCTTCAATTTGGATCAGCATTAGAACATCAGCGTAAAACATCATGCATACACTATCAAAAATAGTGTGTGTTTGATTTCGTGGCAGCGTTCCTCAAGCCAAGATTTACAGCTGAAAGAAATACGGCGACATCGCGGCTGCCCCACGACTAGCCTCATCCGCGTCGCTGTCATGTCGGTGAGTCAGGTGAGACAGCGACAATTATGGCGCTGTTTGTGCCAGTAACGACGCGATTCAAGTACGTTTACAGCAAGGCCCTGTAACCAGGTAAAGACACGAGCCATTTGACCTTGAACTCGGCGGACCGCCGGATGACGTCACTGGCGGGGCCCGGCTCCTTCGTCGGCGCCGCGCTCAAGCGCATGGCTGTAGCTCGTAAACGACCAAAAATACCACCCTATAGAGGCATATTTTCGGAATCAGCGCATCGAGGAGGCCCTGAATCCAAATTTGGAGCAAATCGAGGCAACTCGGAATATCACACTGCCAGTGTGATATCTGATACTGCTAATTTGACGAACGTCAGCTATCGAAACCCGCACGCAACACGCTACCAACAGACTATTCAATTTCAACTATTGCGCTATTGCTAGCTGAAATCTTGCAATTTGATTGGTGCAGCGCTCTGCCGCCAATGACGTCAAATCGAGTTGTGTGAGCACCGACGAGGCGGTCTATACGGCGCTCAAGCGGTGTCACCCCCTGGTTTACAACTAAAGTACCTTGGTTTACAGGTGTTGACCAAGCCCTTAAGGCGGCCGCTCACTAGGCCATTCGGCGCGCGGAGGTCGCGATATCGCTACGACTTTCCGCGCATCTTTAGCGACTTTCCGCCTTCGCGTCAGCCGAAACGTCAAAAATCGCGGACGAATGTCGTCGGCCGGCCATCTGCGGACCGGCGGAAAAAGCTGATTCGAACGAGCTTTTTTCCGCGACTGAACGCCGCGGAGCCGCGGACAACAAAATTGGTCAGGCTAACAGTGGCGAATCTATACAAGACAGAGGTGCACATTTTGCACAGAATGCTCTTGCCGCTGTGAAATTTATTATATAAAAGTTTCGTGGTTCTAAACTTACATCTTCATCGAAAAATAGCCATCATTAATTTACCTTGTGACAGGCTGTTGGCACAGATTGCGACATGCTGTAGGTCGGCGGGGCGGAATCTCGCGAGCAGACAGCGCCGAATCCGCCGGAACAAGGACGATATTCAGCGGTATCGCCACGATTTTCCGAGGCGGAATTTCGCAGTGATATGGGGCGCCGAATGCGTAGTGTGCGGCCGCCTTTAGTTGACTGCTTCTAGGTGACGCGGTATTGTGTGGCTGGCTATTGATATTGAGCAACAAAACCTTGACATTGGCATGGGGAAAACTGTTAATTAAGAAGGCAGTCGGAAAGTGTCAGTGTAAGCCTAATAGTGAACTGAAATAGGTGGAGCATATTGGCCAAATTCAGTGAGTTGGGGGAGGGAAGGGGGATGACAAAATTATGGCATGTTGCCAGATGTGATATCATGGAATGGAAGGCGTCCAGCTCAAAACATGGAAATTCTTACCTTATTTTCATGTTTTTAGATCCGGAGACCTCCTTCGTCCTATCATTTTTGATTAAACAAACAATTTTGTCATCCCTCCATTCCCCTAAATTTCTGCATTTGGCCACCATGGCGTGGAGGGTGAAAAGAAACTGCCTCCGTCTAGGAAGCATGCCATTTACGACCACTGGGTGGCACCAGCGACAAGCAGTGGCGCACGCAGGGGGGGGGGGTCAAAGGGGTCAGCTGACCCCCCCCCCCCCCGAAATTTCTGAGGGGCTCGTTTCTGGTAGGGGCCCGGTCTTGGTAGGGGCCCGGTCTTGGTCAGGCCCGATCGAGGTAGGGGCCCGGTGCTGGCAAAGGCGTAGCATGGGAAGATGGGCCCGGTCACAACAGGGCCCGGTCCTCGCATATTCTTGACACGGGCCTGTTTCGGGTAGGGGCCCGGTCTTGGTCAGGCCTGATCGAGGCAGGGGCCCGGTACTGGCAAAGGCGTGATATGGGACCCGGTCAGAACGAGAGCCCGGTACTTGAACATTATTGATGCGGGCCGTTTCTGGTAGGGGCCCTGTCTTGGTCAGGCCCGATCGAGGCAGGGGCCCGGTGCTGGCAAAGGCGTGATATGGGGCCCGGTCAGAACGAGGGCCCGGTCACAACAGGGCCCGGTCAGTCATTGCATATTATTGATACGGGCCCGTTTCTGGAAGGGGCCCGGTCTTGATCAGTTCCGATCGAGGCAGGGTCCCGGTGTTGGCAAAGACGTGGCATGGGGCCCGGTCAGGACGAGGGCCCGGTCACAACAGGGCCCGGTCATCGCATATTCTTGATACAGGCCCGTTTCTGGTAGGGGCCCGGTCTTGGTCAGGCCTGATCGAGGCAGGGGCCCGGTGCTGGCAAAGGCGTGATATTGGGCCCGGTCACAACAGGGCCCGGTCCTTGCATATTCTTGATACGGGCCCGTTTCTGGTAGGGGCCCGGTCTTGGTCAGGCCTGATCGAGGCAGGGGCCGGTACTGACAAAGGCGTGGCATGGGGCCCGGTCAGGACGAGGGCCTGGTCATAACAGGGCCCGGTCCTCGCATATTCTTGATACGGGCCCGTTTTTGGTAGGGGCCCGGTCTTGGTCAGGCCCGATCGAGGCAGGGGCCCGGTGCTGGGAAAGATGTGATATAGGGCCCGGTCAAAACGAAGGTCCGGTCACAACAGGGCCCGATCCTAGCAAATTCTTGATACGGGCGTATTTGATATTGATACGTATTTTTTACATTATCCATTGTTGCTTCAGGAAATGGTTTATGGCAACTTGTGGCAACATGATGGTGGGCGCGAATGACGTAGTCGAGGCGCACTAAAACCCCAACGATGATGATGATGACATAACTACCGGGGATCGGACTGCCTAACCTGCCTAACCTGTAAAATATAATTGTTGTTGTTGTCATTTACCTGCCTAACCTGCCTAACCTGTAAAATATTATTTTTGTTGTTGTCATTTACCTCATTTCGTCAAATTTACTCTTGACAGTTGTACCGCACATCAGTAGCACACGCACCTAAAATTAGCACACGCAGTCACCTTACATGACATTGACAAGAAAATTAGAATGTCTCAGGTCCCATGCTGTAGGGGCCCGCTCAAAAACAAGTGACCGAAATCCGCGAAGTTTTCTAAAAACGGGTGGGGGCCCGCTCACAAGGGGGCCCGCTTTTAGGGCTCTGACCTCCCCGAAATGGAATCCTGCGTGCGCCACTGGCGACAAGAATACCACGACCACCAGGTAGGTATCTGTGGTTGTTCAATTTATGTAAATTGTGATTACTTGCTACCTTTTGTGACATTTGCCAGGATCTTGGTTGTACTTGCCAGGTGCTCTTGTTGCATGTAAATGTACTTTCAAATAAAGATAACAGCAGTCTTAGTAGGTACAGGGACCTGCATTTGAGTTGCTATGGTACACACTATGGTCCGGCTTATCTTCTCCTCTAGCGTACGTTTGACTTCAAATTAAGAAACAACAATGAATGCATTCAAACCTCATTACTGAGAGCTTCAAAATGACATATTGATGCATTGGCTCACCCCTGTTCTTATCTATTGGCTGATTTTAAGCAAAAATCCATTTTCCTCCGCAAAGAGCTAAACATTTCTTTTTGCTTAAAATCAGCCAATAGATATGGTGAGCCATTGCATCAATATATCATTTTGAAGCTCTCAGTAATGCAGTGTAAATGCATTTATTGTTATTTCTTAATTCGCAGACAATCATATGCTAGAGGAGAAGATAAGCCAGATCTTAGTGTGTACCATAGCAACTGCGTGTCCCTGTTCATCTCGTTGGTCCAGACATGTCAAGATCCTAGGCATCCAGGTCCTATAAGGATCCAAGATCCTAGAAGGTCATGCTAGCATTGCTCTCATTTGTCCAGAACCAAAAAGAATAATGGTGTTTACTATATTATTTGTGGAATATTTAATGATCCTTGATTCCATTACAACAAATATGCAAAACATCAATTGTCCAAAACGAATTTGCAGCACCCAGAAAAGCAGCAGCAAGTGACATTAGCGTATCCAGAATGGTGGTTTGGGGGAAAATTCCAAAAAATTATCACACCATTTTTAAAGCTCATCAGATTTCGTTTGCTTATGCATTGATAGCTGATTTAAAAAACTTCCCTTAGTAAAAGTTGCTTAGATTGTCTTCTATATCAGAAAATGTGTCAGTTTTGTGCCGATTTCAGGAAGTTTTTGGGGCCATGGTCGCCATGCCCCCCCCCCCTGGATCTGCTAGTGTCAAGTGATGTCATCATTGAATGTGGAAACATTATTTATTATGCTTGCATCCTTGTAACAATAGGTAAAACAAATATCAGTAGACGATGCAATGTTACATGGTTCTGGAGTACAATTATTCAGACATTACCATCTTCATGTGTAGCCATTGGCGGATCCAGAACGGTGTTTTGGGGGGAGAGCGGGGGACCACAAGTGTTTTGGGAGGGGGGAGGGGGGGGGGCAACATTCCAAAAATTGTCACATAATTCAGAAAACTCATCGGATATCGCTTGCTTATGCATTGATAGCTGATTTAACACAAACTTTCCTTAGTAAAAGTTGCTTAGATTGTCTTCTATATCAGGAAATGTCTAATTTTTGTGCCGATTTCAGGCGTTTTTTTATGGAGAATGGCCGCTACCCCCCCCCCCCCCCTCCCCCTGAATCCGCTAGTGTGTGTAGCACTCATTGTAACGATCACAAAATGTGTTGTGTTTACAAAATCTGCTGTGTGTTAATACAATGTGCTGCGTGTTGACAAAATGTGTTGTATGTTTACTAAATGTGCCAGAGTGCCCATTTTTATAAATGTTAGTCACCGAGGCGTGATACAAAACCTTGTTTTTAGAGTAATTGGCCATAAGAGCGCGAAACATGGAAGTGAATTAGCCTGGCTGTTTGTCGGTGTCAGCCTCAAGGTTTTTTCACCTCTGTTTCCGGGCACAGCATGACACCGTACTGGCCACGCAGGCGACCTATCCAATCAGTGTCGTACCGCCGCCTACCCCAGGCACAGCATGACACCGTACTGGCCACGCAGGCGACCTATCCAATCAGTGTCGTACCGCCGCCTACCCCAGGCACAGCATGACACCGTACTGGCCACGCAGGCGACCTATCCAATCAGTGTCGTACCGCCGCCTACCCCAGGCACAGCATGACACCGTACTGGCCACGCAGGCGACCTATCCAATCAGTGTCGTACCGCCGCCTACCCCAGGCACAGCATGACACCGTACTGGCCACGCAGGCGACCTATCCAATCAGTGTCGTACCGCCGCCTACCCCAGGCACAGCATGACACCGTACTGGCCACGCAGGCGACCTATCCAATCAGTGTCGTACCGCCGCCTACCCCAGGCACAGCATGACACCGTACTGGCCACGCAGGCGACCTATCCAATCAGTGTCGTACCGCCGCCTACCCCAGGCACAGCATGACACCGTACTGGCCACGCAGGCGACCTATCCAATCAGTGTCGTAATCAGTGTGGTACCGCCGCCGGTACAAAGGCAGTGTGGTGAGAGCGGGGCGCTGCGTCGGTGATTTGGCACGGGGGCGGAGCGGCCGGCGGCCAGCTGTATACCAGACCAGCGACGGCGCCGCCACGCCAAATTACCCGCCGTACGGCGGGCCATCGGGAGACGGGAGACGGGAGACGGGAGACGGGAGACGGGAGACGGGAGACGGGAGACGGGAGACGGGAGACGGGAGACGGGAGACGGGAGACGGGAGACGGGAGACGGCCGGCCACCAGAAGAGGGCGACGGGAGACAGCCGGTCACCAGCCAGGGAAAGAAAGTGCAAAAGTCTGCTCCCTGTCTCCAAGCCGGGGGGAGAGACAGGTGCTCTCAGACGGGGGGGGGAGAGACAGCTGCTCTCAGACGGGGGGGAGACAGCTGCTCTCAGCCGGGAGGGGGATACAGCTGCTCTCAGACGGGGGGAGAGACAGCTGCTCTCAGCCGGGAGGGGGAGACAGCTGCTCTCAGACGGGGGGAGAGACAGCTGCTCTCAGCCGGGAGGGGGAGACAGCTGCTCTCAGACGGGGGGAGAGACAGCTGCTCTCAGCCGGGGGGAGAGACAGCTGCTCTCAGCCGGGGGGAGAGACAGCTGCTCTCAGCCGGGGGGAGAGACAGCTGCTCTCAGCCGGGGGGAGAGACAGCTGCTCTCAGGCGGGGGCAGACAGCTGCTCTCAGCCGGGGGGAGAGACAGCTGCTCTCAGACGGGGGGAGACAGCTGCTCTCAGCCGGGAGGGGGAGACAGCTGCTCTCAGCCGGGAGGAGAGACAGCTGCTCTCAGACGGGGGGAGACAGCTGCTCTCAGCCGGGAGGAGAGACAGCTGCTCTCATCGGGGGGGAGAGACAGCTGCTCTCAGGCGGGGGGAGACAGCTGCTCTCAGCCGGGGGGAGACAGCTGCTCTCAGCCGGGAGGAGAGACAGCTGCTCTCAGCCGGGGGGAGAGACAGCTGCTCTCAGACGAGGGGAGACAGCTGCTCTCAGCCGGGAGGAGAGACATCTGCTCTCAGCCGGGGGGAGAGACAGCTGCTCTCAGCCGGGGGGAGAGACAGCTGCTCTCAGACGGGGGGAGACAGCTGCTCTCAGCCGGGGGGAGACAGCTGCTCTCAGACGGGGGGAGACAGCTGCTCTCAGCCGGGAGGAGAGACAGCTGCTCTCAGACGGGGGAGACAGCTGCTCTCAGCCGGGTGGAGAGGCAGCTGCTCTCAGACGGGGGAAGACAGCTGCTCTCAGCCGGGAGGGGGAGACAACTGCTCTCAGACGGGGGGAGACAGCTGCTCTCAGCCGGGGGGAAAGACAGCTGCTCTCAGACGGGGGGAGACAGCTGCTCTCAGCCGGGAGGGGGAGACAGCTGCTCTCAGACGGGGGGAGACAGCTGCTCTCAGCCGGGGGGAGAGACAGCTGCTCTCAGCCGGGGGGAGACAGCTGCTCTCAGCCGGGAGGAGAGACAGCTGCTCTCAACCGGGGGGAGACAGCTGCTCTCAGCCGGGGGGAGACAGCTGCTCTCAGCCGGGACGAGAGACAGCTGCTCTCAACCGGGGGGAGACAGCTGCTCTCAGCCGGGAGGGGGAGACAGCTGCTCTCAGCCGGGAGGGGGATACAGCTGCTCTCAGCCGGGAGGAGAGACAGCTGCTCTCAGACGGGGGGAGACAGCTGCTCTCAGCCGGGGGGAGACATCTGCTCTCAGCCGGGAGGAGAGACAGCTGCTCTCAGACGGGGGGAGACAACTGCTCTCAGCCGGGAGGGGGAGACAGCTGCTCTCAGCCGGGGGGAGGGGAGACAGCTGCTCTCAGCCGGGAGGGGGAGACATCTGCTCTCAGCCGGGAGGAGAGACAGCTGCTCTCAGCCGGGGGGCGGGGAGACAGCTGAACTCAGACGGGGGGAGAGACAGCTGCTCTCAGCCGGGGGGAGACAGCTGAACTCAGACGGGGGGAGAGACAGCTGCTCAAGCGGGGGGGGGGGGCAGCTGAACTCAGACGGGGAAAGACAGCTGCTCTCAGCCGGGGGGAGAGACAGCTGCTCTCAGCCGGGGGGAGAGACAGCTGCTCTCAGACGGGGGGAGAGACAGCTGCTCTCAGCCGGGGAGAGACAGCTGCTCTCAGCCGGGGGAGATACAGCTGCTCTCAGCCGCCGTTCAGCTGAGCGCCGCCACCGCGGCACACTGATGGCGTCAGCTCTGCACTGTGTGACGTCACACTGTGATAGATGGCGGGGATACGCTATACAAATGTCGTTTGCCTGGGCGTGGTGCCATGGGCGTGGTGCTGCAGCATTTTGATCAATAGGTCCCATGTCCCCCGCTCGCACGTGGCGCCTGGCTATTTATATTCCGGCCATTGACCGAGCGCCTCCGAAGTTTGCCGGAGCCGCGCCGCTCCCTGCCATGCATCCTGCTTTGTGGCCCAGAACAGACCTCGACATCCGTATATATTACCAATAATGGGCTAACGAGCTCTCCGATAAATTGGATATTTGGCGAATATTGCGCTATGATGTCACTCTTCGTTGAACTGAAACATGCCTGCAGGAGATACACAGTACGCACTGTGTTTGGAGAGCGGTTACGTCGTCCATCAAACCGCTACTTACTGCGAGACCAGTTGGACTTGGGGAACGTCTGCTAATACTGCCATCCAGCTGGTATACTGAATAAAGACATAAAGACATAAAAGAAAAGTGCAACAAAGAGCCTCTTGGGCCCATCCGAGGTTGCACCCCACCCCCCCCCCCCCCCCCACCCCCTCCACCAGTCTCGCCCCTTCAAATCACCTTACTCTACCTGCATAAAAGAAGGCTAATCCCACGAGTATTTATGAACTAATCTCTTCTCTGTAAAGTATTTATCTAATCTAATTTTGAAGGAAGCAAGTGTCACTGCATCAGCGACATCCCCTGGTAGCATATTCCAATGTCCTACAACCCTTCTACTGAAAAATGACTGTCGTAGCCTAGTCCTACTTTGTTTCATAATGAGTTTATGCTGATGACCTCTACCTCGATTTTCCCTATTGAACTCAAACATACCCTTTAAATATCCAGAATGCTGACTATTTACAAATTTGAAGACTTCAATTAGATCTCCTCTTAGCCTTCTATATCTAAGTGAAAACATACCCAATTTCTTTAATCTATCTTCATAAGGTAAACTACCAAGACAATTAACCATTTTTGTTGCCCTTTTTTGAACTCTTTCTAACAACCAGCAATCTTTCTCATATGTTGGAGACCAGGCTTGTACACAATACTCCAAATGTGGTCTAACGTATGCACAATACAGTTTTGTTATTACCTTTTCACTCTTGTAGGAAACATTTCTGTTAATGGCCCCTAGCATTCTAAGTGCCTTTTTCCTAGCTTCTACAACCTGGTCTGACGCTGATAGTCTATTGTTTACCACGACACCTAAATCTCTTTCCTTTTCAATCTGCTCCATTTTCTGCCCACCCATTTCATACCTATGTTTACTGCTAACCCGTCCAGCGTGCATAATCTTACATTTACTCAAATTGAATTTCATCTGCCATGCTTCAGACCACTCAACTAGCTTGTCCAGATCTGATTGAAAAACATCCTGATCATGTTTTCCTCTAATAATCCTGACAACTTTTAGATCGTCTGCAAATTTCAAGACTTTGCTGTCTATACTGTTCTCAATTGCATTCACAAATATTATAAAAAGCAATGGGCCCAGGACTGAGCCCTGTGGAACCCCACTGAGAACCTCCTTCCATTGTGATTGGCACCCATTCAATATAACCCTTTGCTGGCGTCCTGAAAGCCACGTTTCTATCCAATCCAGAATCTTGCCCCTGATTCCATGAATTTTAAGTTGCAACCCCAGTCTTGTATGGGGGACTTTGTCAAATGCTTTACTGAAATCAAGAAAAGCTACATCTAGCTGTTTACCCTGATCAAAGCTATCTGTTGCAACATCCAAAAACTCCAGAAGATTAGTTAAACAAGAACGGCCCTTCCTAAAGCCATGCTGTGTATCCTTGATGAGTTCATTTTGCTCCAAGAATTCAACAATCTTATCTTTGATGATTGATTCAAGCACCTTGCAGACTAATGAGGTCAGACTAACCGGTCTATAGTTTTCCTCTTTACTTCTATCTCCTTTTTTATGAATAGGAACAACATTTGCTCTTTTCCAATCAAGTGGAATTTTACTATCTGCGAGTGATTTATAAAATATTATGGCTAATGGAACCGACAACTCCCTTTCAGATTCTCTTAAAAGTCTAGCATGGATTTCATCAGGTCCTTCTGCCTTGTTAGGCCTTACTTTCTTTAGATATTCTAGAACAAGTTCACTACTTATGCCACCTAGCTCTCCTATAGTCTCCTCTGTCTCTAGCTCAGGCTGAAGTGCTGCAATACTACTCTGGTCCTCGATAGTAAAGACATATTGAAACTGATCATTAAGCACTTCAACCATTTCACTGTCCTTGCTAACTAACACATCATCTACCTTAAATGGACCTATATTTTTGGAAACTATACTGAACTTATAAAAACTGAAGAACTTCTTACTATCTGCATTACAATGTCTAGCTAAATCAAGTTCCTTTGCCCTTTTAGCTGCTCTGACCTTTTTCTTAACTGAATTTCTTGCATTCTGGTAGGCCTTCTGATTTATATCTAGTGAAGATCCCTTCAAAATGCCAAATGCACTTCTTTTAGCTTGTATAGCACTCCTTACTTCTGGGGTAAGCCAAACTGGTTTGCCCTTGGTTCTGTTACGTTTGTGCCTGAGAAATATGCCGATTCTGAATTTGGCTTAATCTAGCTTTGAAAACATTCCAGGCCTCACATGCATCTAAACCTGCCAACTCAACGTTCCATTTTATCTGTGCGAGGTCATTTCTAATACCATCAAAATCAGCCCGGCTGAAGTTTGGAACCATAATAAGGTTATCTTTGGGCCTCATTTCTGATGAGATATTGAATTTAACCATATTGTGATCACTGGTTCCTAGACCTGCACAAATACTTATGTCACTAACTAGATCACTGTTGTCTGAGAATACAAGGTCTAGAATGGAGCAATGTCTGGTTGGCTCTGTTACAAACTGATGCATGAAAAGCTCCTCTTCAAAGATTTGCCTATACAACCTACACTCATTTGTTTCCTCTGCTATACTTTCGTATCCTCTTAAGTTAAAATCTCCCATAATAAGACACTGAGCCCGAAAGTTCCTACGTATTTCCTCACAAATATCTTGGTCTGTTTCAGCTTGGGAGTTCCTTGGAAGATTCCCTGGTCTGTAAAATGCACCTATCCTCAACCTTCCTCTGTTTCCTGTACCAATTTTAATGTCAAGCCAGATTGATTCTACTTCTTTTACTTTACTAGAATCATCAACTCTAGTAGTGCAGTACAAGCTTTTTACATATACAAACACTCCGCCCCCCTGCCGTGATTCTCTGCAGTATGAGAACATGTTATACCCTTGTAACTCGAAATCCTGTAGCCTATCCCTATTATACCCCTCACTAACCCATGTCTCGGTTACACAAATGATATCAGGCTTTTCAAGGGCAACATAACACTCAAACTCATCAAATTTAGACCTAATACTTTGGGCATTCAGCAACACACATGTGATCTTATACTTTGAGCTGACTTTACTAATTCTGAGGGAATTATGATCTACTGTCCTATTCTGACATGAACTTCTACCAATGCTTACTTCCTGATGCCCTAGTACTAGCGTCCCTGAACCCCCCTCCTACCTAGTTTCCCTGAATGACACTTCTGTAGGCATCTCCCAAAGCCCTTGCCCCCTCATCCGATAAGTGAAGCTCATCCTTCATATAGTACCTACGCCACTCATAGAACTGATCCCATAAGTCTACATAACTAAGCCCCATAGCTGAACATAAGTTCTGAACTGAGCTGTTCACAGACAGAGCTCTCGAGTACCACTCCTCACTGGCTCCACAGCGAGGGAGGATGCCAGTCACAATGACTGGTTTCCTGGACTCCTTCAACCTCTGCAGCAGGCTCCGGTACTCCGCTACTATTCTCCTCACACTCTGCCTAGGTCCTATGTCGTTCACCCCCACCTGTAGTATAACTGTCTCCGGGCTACTCCTACCAAGTTCTGCCTCAATGACAGGGCCCATATCAACTACTCTTGCCCCTGGTTTGACTATACATCTGTCCCTCTTCCCACAGAATGTTCGCCTTAAGGGCCTTACCCTTGAGTCCCCAACCACTAAATGCTGAATCTCTTCCCTGTCACTTTCAGCTGCTGACTCGAACGCACTGAACCTATTTGCTATTGTAACCTGCGGATGTTCTCTGGGGCTGTACTGCCTGACTTTACCCTGAACTTTTGTCCATCCCTCCTGATCCCCTTCCCTCTTTCTCCTCCAGATTCTGCTACCACCCTCCATTACCCAGCACCCCTCCTCATCCTTACTGTCTGTGGCCCTAGCATTACTTTCCACAATGTTGAGTCTCCAGAAACGTGACCCTCCAACACACTTCCAAACCCCAGCCGCACTATCCACCTTTGCCTTATCCTCCTCCCTTATGCCCCTATCAGAACTACCACTGGTCCCTGATCCTGTAGGCTCTCTTCTGACCCCTAACCACGATCTGCGCATACGTTCCTTGGTCAGGAGCTACACCCTCCTGCGGCTCATCTCTACACCTACACTTACTTAACTGCGCCTCAAGCTCTGCTACCCTAGCCTGGAGGGCCTCTAGCTCTGCTACCTTCGCCTGCATCCTAGTCATGCTCATTTGAATACACTAGTAACTTAGGTATATAACTTAGGTACTATGCACTTTTCAATACTTTACTAACTTAACTTAACTTTTTTTTGTTTTTTGTTTGTTTGTTTTTTCTTCTTCTAAACCTTAACTAGATCTAAGTAAAGCTAGTGACACAAATCAGCTATGAGTGCACCTAATACTAGACTAAATATCTAATCCTTAAATAAACTGAATACTAAATACACCTTAATTATCCCTAATTTTCTAAAAAATATCTACTTATCCAACCCTGCAACTAATAACACAAAAATAAGACTAAGACAATTTTGGCGCACACAAGCTAGAATGAAAAGTCCTTTAAAAAGCAAGTAAGAGGTAACAGCTAACTATGAATGCTTAAAAATAATACCTAAACGATCCACAAAACTAAATATCTAATCCTTATATCTAAATATAATGTGGTTCCTCAAAAAATACACAAAACAACAGAGCTATCCAACAGCTACTTAGCTTGTCTAAAGCGGGGTTCAGAATAAGGAGACTACCACACTGCACTGGTGGGTGGCCCAAAGTTGTCTACTATATATGCCGGCTTTATTATATGCTAGCTTTATGCCGGAATGTAGTCACTAGTCATAAGCTACAGTTTTGACTGGAGTCGGTATATTGCTATGTTAACAGGTTCATTTGCAATATTAAGACTCACACGCACACGCACACGCACACGCACACGCACACGCACACGCACACGCACACGCACACGCACACGCACACGCACACGCACACGCACACGCACACGCACACGCACACGCACACGCACACGCACACGCACACGCACACGCACACGCACACGCACACGCACACGCACACGCACACGCACACGCACACGCACACGCACACGCACACGCACACGCACACGCACACGCACAACCTAAGCTTATCTGAAGTTACCACGTTTTTTGTTTGTGTCCGCCATGCGAATGCTTGGTGATGTGCTCCTTCCTACCCGTGTTTCGCCGTTCAGGAGATGGGGCGTTTACAATCAGTGTCCCAAAAATCAATCAATGGGAGTGGACAAATATATAGAAAATGGTACAATATTCATTTCTGTCTTGAATATGGAAAACAGTAGTTTTCGTTGAAATCATGTATTTTTAGTCAATATTTCTGTCAGAATCAATATCAAATTTCATAATTTGGGAGTGGAAAATTCACTCCCAACATGGGGAGTGCACAGGGGTCTCTGAGAAAGACAAATTTACACTAGATAAAATGAGATTCTCTGACGATCCGACTCTCTGTGTTTGTGTTGTCCGAAAGTTTGCGACAGACAGAAAGGTTGTTGCACCTCTGGCGATATTATCACTATTCAATAGTTATGGAAACATGTAATGAGCTCATAACAAGTTTATGATACACAATTGGCCGTTTTTAAGGAACATATGTGTCCATTCGTTCAGTTTAGCATACTGTCATACTAGTTACTAAATTTGGCAGCGTCATGGATCACAGGTTGGTCTGCGCATGCGCAGTAATGTGTCAGCAATCAGCATCGATTCGCCGCCGCTTCTTACCCGCGTGCCGCACGCACATGGACAAAGCCAAGCCGCACCACCCGGCCGCTGGATTGGGCCGGATTGGGCGAGTCCATTGCGTCCAATTGCGTCACACGCCACAGAATGTTTCTGAATAATTCCCACCCCCATCCCAAATATCCCAAACCCTATCCCAAATATATTAATACCCACCCTCAAATTAGGTCCAACTTCAAATTAGTAAGATGATAAAAGCGTTACGCGCATGTTGCCCCCATGTGTTTGTCCTGGATCCGCCTATGCGCAATATATCAAATTTAACAACTTACAGCATATAATGCCCACATGTGACGTTCATGTCGCCCCAAACAATCACGAACAGCACATTTTTTGATCTCAGAAAATCCCCCCATTTTACATTCCCTGAATACGCCTATGATTTGTATTTTGTTTTTGGTCTTTTTATATATTAAAAACCAGTACATTTGAAGCTCAAAAACGTTTGGTGCATGAAAATCGGTCGAGCCACATGGCCGCAATGACTTTTCAAAAAACACCCAAAATTGTCGGATTTTTTTGCACCCTGACCCCCCATTTTTGAACAAAACAAATACTTCTGGCTCCAACAAGAGATATCTTGTCATGACGCATCGAATGGCGTTTTCCCCATCGAAATCGACCGAGCGGTTCTCGAGATCTCGGGGGAGGGGACAGAATCTGCCCCCCGCAGGTTAACGTAATTCTGGCCGCCCGCAGGGAATAGGGTTAAGGAATGGATCGCCGAAATTTTTCAAAACATTTTAAAAAGTTGTATAAGTTTCGCACTATAATCCTTCGTGAAAACGCTAGTTGCACTGAATTCGACTGTGACCATAATTAGTTTTCTTAGGTTTTCCCACACGTGCGGGAAAATCCACTATCCATCCAAAATCCACTATCCATCCATCGATCCACTCCTATCTATCCATCCATCCATCCACTATGGCGTGGGTTCCGTGGACGTATCGCGTGGACCCATCTTGGTCAATTCTTGTTAGTTTGACACGTTTTCGCGCTTCTCGTTTATCTTTCGCGCTCCTCTCAGCTCCAACCCAAATTTAGTGTCAACTTTCTAAAACTGTCCTGATTCAATTTTAAATCATGCATCACCCGAAGTTCAGGTTAAGTTCTTTCGGACTTCCGCCAATATGTTAAACTCCCTATCAAGGTATCTTATTCACACGTTCTACGAATATCCGATCAGGCTGCTTCGGGGTCATAACTCTTAAAGGGAATATTTCACCCTTAATATTCGTTTTTAACTGAGATATCCAGATTGTGGGGCGTACTGAGACATCTACAAATCTGGAATTGTCCCTTTGAAAACGACCTAGTTGCTGAGTTTCAACGCAAAAACCGTTGAGTATATTTGGTTTTATTTTAAATGGACACATTTCGTGACGTTTTGCATACGTCATCACTACTCCACTGTGATGTCTACCGCACTTCGTTTTCTCTATTTGAAAGAACCGCCACCGAAACGTATCATGTGTTTGGTAACAGAATTGCAAGGAAGGCTCGTTCCTCGTCTGGTGTAGCCATTGGTTCAAAATCCATTTTACGAAGCTGATTCGTCTAGATTGCGCTGTCGTCGCTGTTGTGGTCCAAGGCAAAGACGACAAATCTGAAGCATAATGTGACTTCAGGTTTTAAGCAAATAATTTCGTCAATTTTGAACTGATTTCCAATTGGAAATTACCAAAAGATGCTTTGTGAAAAGGTGCATGTTGTGGGTGGCTGGTCGCGGTACTTGCAATATATCAATTACATTGTGAAAATGCTGGTTTTTGGTTGACGTTGAATTGCGTTAAGTTGATGCTCAGTTATAAATATTATTGGCCATTATTTTGTCAATTTTTATTGGATTTTCAATAGCAAATAATGCCGAGACGCGTCTTGAAAAGGCGCATCTTTTGATGGGTGGCCGGTCGCGGTAGCTACAGCATTCTCTGCAGTAGAAGCACATCGACACATTTATTTACATCCACCACCACACACACCCATACACACCGATGCACACTCATATGGGGTATCGCACATTTATTTACGCACACGCACATTTATGGGTATGTAACTTCAGGTTCACGCAACGCCACTCAAACTCCACTCATGCAATGCCATACTGCAAACATTCAACATGTAAAAATATAAATATTTTTCTTTCAAATTATCACAAATTGCTGTTTTCCTTCCCAGCGCCAGCGCCAGGTGGGTTAACAAAGGGTGATCACGGAAGATCACGGAATCGCCTATCTCTACTGACGTGCAGGCAGGGTGATCACGGAATATCACGGAATCGCCTATCTTTACTGACGTGCAGGCGATCTGTGGAATATCCTATAATATCTGCAGGACTGTAAAAACACACCAGTAGGTCTCCGACCAAATGCTGTTTTGACAAATTGGTCTCCGGACCTTGGTCTCCGGCAAAAACGATTGTATATCAACTACTGCCAATTTATCGGCTTTTCTTTTGAGGACCCGCAAAACCTTCAAGGGGAAAGGATGAAGCTATAATAGAGCTTCAAACGAGCGGTTTAACACGCGCAGTGGAGAGGGGTATGCCACTAACACGCAATGGAGGGGGGGGGGGGGTTTGCTTAAAACCTGAAAATTTATGTCTTTATGTCTACCAAGGTCTGTAAAGATAAGGTTGTGCCATATGACAAAATCACGTGACCAAGTGATTATGAACCGATCAGCAAAATTTCGCGTTAGCCACTAGAGAATAGCACGTGCAACCACTCCCTCTGCTTTTTTGGACCTTAACTTTTTTCCACGTGCCGAAACTCCCATTGGATTAACATAGCGAGTCGTGGAAGCGTATTCACTAATGTAAAACGAAGTATGATGCCAGCTCGTTGAGACAAAAGTAATCATAGGGCGATGTGCACAAATAATTGGAGTTTTTATGGTATTTTTTTATTTATTTTCACCTTCATATTTTGCAGTAGCATGGCTCCGGAGCGGACAGCTCCATACCAATGGCAACGGTTTTTGGTGGTTTTGACCTCATTTGGTCCACTTAGAGTGAACCAATCTGGATACAACGCAAAACGGCACCGTTCTGGACCACGCCGGATCGAATGGTGAAGAAATCACGCAAATCAGTCCCATAGCCTCGGAGCATGGGCTTGCCTGCAACAGTTGTTGGTGGTTTGTGTCCAATTTGGTCCACTTATAGTAAACCAATCTGTATAAAACGCAAAAAGGCACCGTTTTGGACCACGCCGGATCGAAAGGTGAAGAAATCATGCATATCGGTTCTATAGCCACGGAGTATGGGTTTGCCTGCAACTGGTTTCGGTGGTTTTGGTCCAATTTGGTCTACTTAGAATGAACCAATCTGGATAAAACGCAAAACGGTACCATTTTGGACCACGTCGGACTGAATGTGGACAAAATAATGCAGATCGGTTCAATAGCCTCGGAGCATGGGCTTGCCTGCAACGGTTTTTGGTAGTTTTGGCCCAATTTTGTCTACTTAGAGTGAACCAATCTGTATAAAACGCAAGAGGGCATCGTTTTGGACCACGCCAGATCGAATGGTGAAAAAAATCATGCAGATCGGTTCCATAGCCTCGGAACATGGGCTTGCCTGCAACGAGTTTTGGTGGTTTTGGTCCGATTTGGTCCACTTAAAGTAAACTAATCTGTAAAAAAACGCAATACGGCACCGTTTTGCACCATGCCGCATCGAATGGTGCAGAAATCACGCAGATCAGTCCCATAGCCTCGGAGCATAGGATTGCCTGCAAAATTGAACTACAGGTTTGTATCCAATTTGGTTCATTTAGATTAGACTAAAGTATATAAAACGCAAACGGCACCCATTCCGACCAGTTCAAATTGAATGGTGAAAAAATAACTCAGATCGGTCCAGTAGTTTTGGAGCATGGGTTTGCCTCCTAATCTGGACAGTTTTTTAGACCCTCCCTATTCAATACAAACAAAACATGGCTGCATTTATCATGTGACCAAGCCCGCCTCAACTGATGCAATACGAAATTGTTAACATTCATATTGACATATATAAAGTCAACTCCTCATATTAATTTATTGCTGACCAATATTGATAGATTGGTCAGTAATAAATTATTACGAGGAGTTGACTGTTTAGCAATAATAAATGTATCACGTGATCAATACCTACACCCCTACACCGGCAAAATAATAGTGCGGCAAAACAATAGCCGAAGTGCGCCCAAAAAAATCCACCTTTGGACCTGCCATATATGGTCATGCTCCGCCCCGTTATGGTCACGTGGCATTTGAAGGGGGGTTGATGTCTACTAAAGGCGGATTCACACTGGCCGCGTTTTGACGCAAACGCATGCGTCCGCGTCGAAAACGCATACGCATGCGTCCATTTCAGCGCCCAGGCAAACGCAGACGCACGCGTCGGCAAACTTGAACGATGGCAGCTCTTCTGGTCATTTGGTAGCGCTCTAAATGTAACATGTTATGGCGCAGTGATGACATTTGATTTGTCGCGATGTAAACAACTAACAAGTGTAGTGTAAAGATGCGATATATATATATATATATATATATATATATATATATATATATATATATATATATTTATATCCTATATCCTATATAAAGGGCAAATTCAAATCGTTCCAACGCGATAAACTCGAAAACTCTTGGTAGTGGACCCAAACGGGCGAGTGTCACACGCTGGTCCGCGAGATGCAGGACACCGACTCAGCCGCGCACCAGCGGTATTACCGGATGAGTGTTGAAGATTTCGGCGAGCTGCTGGGCCTTGTCTCTGACAAGATCAAGAAGGAAGCCACCACCATGTGGGATCCCTCTCCCCTGGCGAGCGTCTGGCGGTGACGCTGAGGTTCCTGGCTGCGGGCGGCTCGATGAAGTATGTGGCCGAATCCTACCGCATCGGGTACGCGACGATTCGCAAGATCATCCCAGAGTCCAATGAAGTTAAAATGTTCACCTTTCTCGACACGTATCTGTTGTAGCTTTGCTTAGCTTGAACCTAAATAAATGGCAATCAGTTCATAGTCAGGTTGTTTTATGGAGAAAGGTACATTTTCAAATGAGCATGTTGAACAATGTTGGTGTATTTATACCACTGGTGCATCTGTGTAAGCACAACACTCTGGACTATACCACTCTGAACTACAACCCTCTGCAGCACACCACTCTGCACAACACAACTCTGGGAACACCACACGCGCCCATAGGAACTTACTCGCTAAGCATGCGGTAAATTTCGTCGCGAGCACGCTTTGCGGCCTGCGCGTCACGGCTGTCCAGCTGGGCAAGCACGAAGCTTGAAAACGTCGCGTTCACCGACTTCGAAGAGGCGCGGTTGTGTGCCATCTCCTCCATGATGCGCTCCTCCACAGATGGCGACTTGCTCGCTCGTCGTTTTTGGCGCTGCATGACCCGCTGCTGCTGCTGTCTTCAACTGCTGAGAGGAGCTGGAGGTGGATCTGACGGAGCGGCTAAATGCTGCACCAACTCATTGACGTTCTCAAACACTATAGGAATGTCCGCGGAAATGAAGTGTCCAGGCTCCAGTCGGCTCTCGACGGCGGCAGGAACCGCAGCGGCAGGAACCGCAGCGGCAGCGGGAGCGGTTCCTGCGGCATGAGCGGTCAGGTCACCGGCGGCATAAGCGGTCAGGTCACCGGCGGTAGGCGCGGTCAGGTCACCGGTGGCAGGCGCGGTCAGGTCACCGTCGGCAGGAGCGGTCAGCCACCGGCGGCGGGAGCGACTGAGGCGGACGTCCTGAGCATGCCATGGGCATCGGGAGCCGCCAGGGCAGCAGGAACTGAGCGGGTCCGGAAATGGACGGACGAGACGTTCCTGAAAGTTTTAGAAATGGTTCAGACCTAAAAAGCACGCATAAAAAACGTCACCGCCAACGACGGCAGGACAGGACAGGACAGGACAGGACAGGACAGGACAGGACAGGACAGGACAGGACAGGACAGGACAGGACAGGACAGGACAGGACAGGACAGGACAGGACAGGACAGGACAGGGCAGGGCAGGGCAGGGCAGGGCAGGGCAGAGCACATGCTTGAATACTTCACGAATGCATTGGTTAGCTGCTGAGCTTTCACACGATACCCATATTGACTCGCCCCCCCCCCCTACCCGGCGGGGGCGCCGAGCCGCCCAGGGATCACCGTGCAGTCTGGATAGGGGCGCCGAGCTTCCCAGAGAGGAGCGCCGAGCTACCCGGACAGTGCGCCGAGCGGACCGCAGAGGAGCTGTGAGCTGCCTGGGGAGGGCGGACGCTGAGCGGCCCGGGAGCGTCATGCAGTCCGGAGTGAATCAATCCACTATTTAACACTCTGGGGCTGGTTCAGTTACAACATGGACAAAAATTAGTTCCACAGCAATCATGGGTGGGGCTTTTCAGAGCAAGTTGGTGGGGCAAACTAATCATATTGAGTGGTTGTTTTGCATGGCTGAGGTGAACAATTTACATTTTAACACCAGAAAATCTGCAAAGCTGACAAAAGTTAGTGGGGCAGAACACAAAGATGGTGGGCCAAAATCAAAGTTAGTGTGGTGGTGGCCACACAATCTGAATAGGAAACTCCACCCGTGGAAGCAATGCAATGCAATGGTGCGAGTACATACCTGTGATTTCCCCATGAGGATCCAATGTTTAGGCAATCTCCTCCCAGGAGTGGTGTTTGTTGCCCACATCCTTGTAAGTTGGGTTGCTTGGAGCAAAATCCCATGGCTAGCACCAGGGCCTCCAAATGCTGCCTGGGAAAGGTCATCTGAAACAAACAATAATAGCAAATGGTCAACTACTAAATGGAGGGCCATAGCAATGTATTGGTAACATGAAATAGGATTTCAAGGGTTGTGAACAGGTACAAAATGAAGATGACAGGTGATGACGTTATGGGTAGGTGATCTTAAATATCCAGTTTAAAAGGTTGGCAGCCGCCGGCCAGTTATATATGAGCAATTATATATGAGCAGCAAGGTTGACAGTCAGCCTGATGAAATGATGCAGAGTGGTGTTACTTCATAGGTTACTTTTTGTTGCTATCCACTGCCAACCTGCTATACATGCTACTGCTATACATAGCAACATAACATACAATATAACTTATTCATACACAACACATAACACTGCTATAACATCTTTTGTGACCACCAGCCATGTTCTAGTGATGACCACCTGCTGAGCAGATGGATGTTATGAATGATAACTTAATCAGTTGGAATTGTGCCATCAAAAACCAAAAGACACACTATTGTTTGATATTTGGTCAGGGGCAGCAAGTACTTTTTCACATATTTCTCATTAATGATACATTATATTACCTAACTTCTTTGTCACAGGCCATGGTTACAAACTGGTCACCATGTTTCCCAGTTTGTGTCGTCAATGATTGGAACAGCCTCCCTGAGTATGTCGTCAACGCTCCATCAGTTAACTCGTTCAAGAACAAACTTGACAAACACTGGAGGAACTACAAATACCACGTACCCAAGAAGAGTAGGACAAAACGAGAAAAAACAAGCTTTAGAGAGTGGGAGTCCACAGGCTGCCCTGGCAGCCTACTTTTCCCAAATCCATGAAGTCCTAAGTCCAAACGACCTCAAGCAATGTTCTCGTAATTACTACCTGCTGAGCAGATGGATGTTATGAATGATAACTTTATCAGTTGCAATTGTGCCATCAAAAACCCAGACAAAAATTGTTTGATATTTGGTCAGGGGCAGTAAGTACTTTTTCACTTATTTCCCATTAATGATACATTATATTACCTAACTTCTTTGCCACAGACCATGGTCACAAACTGGTAACCAAACGGGCATAGGCATCTGATGAACAATATCAATTATGAGTTACAGTTGAGCTATCACAAATGCATTGTGTACCTTGAAAGTATCCATAAGGTTAGGTTGGGCGCAAGTCAAAAAGGAATTTATGCATACATATCCCAGTAATGGTCGCTTTATTTGATAAATTTCCTCTTTTACCTGTGGCCACCAAGCCTGTGACCTGTGACCACTGACACCAACCCCCATCCCGCCTGTGACCACCAAAACCATCCCCCACCCCATCTGTGACAACTGAAACCAATCCCCCAAATTCCAAACAAGTTCATGCTATTGGTGTTTCTTAATGTCAGATACAGAGTAAAGTACTAGCAAAGTACTATCAAACTGCCAATAGCAGGAAATACCCAACCTTTGGACCCAGGGCAGACTGGTTATTGATTTGACTCCGATTGAATCAACTGGAATCGTTTGATCAAAATCCCTTGAATCATTGAAGAATCGATTTATCACCAAATTTGTGTATTCATGAATCATGATTGAATCAAAACCCGCATATTAACAAGGCTGATTGAATCAAAGACTGTGCAATGCTATTTCAATGGTAAGTTAAACGTGATTTGATTTTTTTTTAAACATTCTTTGAATCGGAAAGAATCATTTTTAAAAATGGTTAACCATGAATCAAACAGTGACTGAATCATTCATATGCCAAAATGAATCATGATTGAATCCTTCCAAAAAAGGTGAATCAATAGGTAACCAGTCTGGGCCAGGGTCCTAGGATTGCTTGTAGTTTGGGTGCAGAGTGGAAAATTCTGGCTACAAATGAGTATGAACTTCTGAAGAGTGGAAAATTCAACCCAAAAACTGTATGCACTCTGCTTTATCAATACCCAATTACCCACTCACAGGAAAAAGTTATTACCTATGTCAATTCTTGCCTGTCCTTGCCTCCACAGAGCCTGCCCATATCATTACATTCATAAACCAGTATCAGGGTTCCAATTATCAAATAGGCACATTGTTTAATAATGAGTGGAAAATTCACAGTAAAACTCAGGAAAAGAGGGGAACATAATATCCATAGCATTGTTTTCCACCAAAATTTCCCAATGCCAAGACACTGTTTGGACCCATCTGATTTGCGAAGGTTTCACCCCACATTTGATTTAGCCCAAGCTTTTACTTATTATGTGCAAAGTTTGACAGAAGCTTTAATAATGTAATAATTGTTTACATTTTGTCACATTTCAATTTGGTCAGAACTTTAGTGCATCTTCTGTAAGCAAACAAATTTGGACAATTCCAAACCCCCTAGTGTGGTGTATTCTCATCTAGTACTTACCTATTTCCAGGTACAGATGTATATGTATACACATTTATCAACCTCCAATCCACTTGATCACAAAATGCAATCAATTATGGCTGCCAAAGCTACTGTTGCCCGTCTCGACGCATGCGTATGCGTCCAATTCTTGAACACGGTTCAAGATTCAGGACGCATGCGTTTGACGCACACGCATGCGTAATCTACGCGAGTTCCCGAGATTTTAGGCCGTTCACACCGAAATACGCAAGCCTATGCGTAATTTTACGCGTACGCATGCGTTTTCGACGCAGACGCATGCGTTTGCGTCAAAACGCGGCCGGTGTGAATCCGCCTTAACAGTTGCTAGGCCACGTGTACTCGGGAACGAGAATTCACTGACAAAACGGTTTTAGAAGTTTAACTTAACACGCGCAGTGGAGGGGAGGGCACTTTTGTCCCCCCCCCCCCACACACACACACATGTTTTTCGTGAATAGCTAAAAAAAACGAAGCGGAACAGGGCGGTATTTTTTTGCGAGACATTAACGCCAACTCAATAGCGGATCGTTTGACGCAACAAAAATTGAAATCGGTCGATCAATTTTTGAGTTATATAGATTTTCAGTCCAAGATTGCGGCCAGAATCGCGGTTGGCAAGTCGATATCTTCGGAACCAACAGTCGGATCGGAATGATTCACACGCCATTCGGTAGGCAATGTCAATGTTCATCCCGAAAACAACTTTGAACACTTTGCTGGTGACCTGTGACGTTACAGAGGTCAAATTCCCAACATTGTGACATTTTGCCAGATTTGACCTTCGTGACCTCGTTTGACCTTGAAGATATTGACCTACGGTCACCTAAATTTCTTTCAGCAAATATAGACCATCATAGCACCTACCTACCCTGCAATTTTGATGGTTTTAGGTCTCATACTGTCGGAGATATCAGGGGGGGGGGGGCACACAAGTTGCCCCCCCCCCCCCTCTCCAGTGCGCGTTAGTCAAGAACATGTCAGAAAATGTAGATCATCATAGTACCTACCTATCCTGTAATTTTCATCATTCTCTCTCACACTTTCGGAGATCTTAGGGAGGGTGCACTAAAGTGCCCCCCCCCCCCCCCCCTCCATTGCGTGTTAGTGGCATACCCCTCTCCACTGCGCGTGTTAAACCGCTCGTTTGAAGCTCTATTATAGCTTCATCCTTTCCCCTTGAAGGTTTTGCGGGTCCTCAAAAGAAAAGCCGATAAATTGGCTTTTCGTTTGATGATGAGAGGCTCGCCAAGCTATCCTATACTGAGTTGAGATTGACATTGATAAGCCGCACGCTACTCAAAACTACTAAAAAAATGTGTTGTAATAACTACTTACAGACTATCATCAAATGAAAACATACGAGCATGCATATACAAATCCTTATCATTTGGAACATAAAGAAAATGCGTTCATCAGCACAACTCACCAGACACATGCTAACGATCCATGGTCACGCTGCCTATACCGCCTTGATTATATGCAAAACATCTAAATAGGCGTCTCTATCTAAGCTTATTCGACTTAAGTAAGACTTTAGAGTAATACTTTGATTTTTACTTTTATTCAGGTTTTAAAGTTAGTTTTATATTTGTCGAAGTTTTCAAGAGTACTTTAAAGTGTAAAAAGAAATATGTGATCGCTCATTGTGGCGCCTTCCTCATCATTGAGTGGTGGAAGTCCACCACTCACAGTTCCACCACTCACTGAGGAAGGCGAGGAATATACTCACTGAGGAAGGCGAGGAATATACTCACTGAGGAAGGCGAGGAATATACTCACTGAGGAAGGTGAGGAATATACTCACTGAGGAAGGCGAGGAATATACTCACTGAGGAAGGCGAGGAATATACTCACTGAGGAAGGCGAGGAATATACTCACTGAGGAAGGCGCCACAATGAGCGTTCAACTATTTGTTTTTTTACAATTGAATGTACTCTTGAAAACTTCGAAAAATATTAAACTAACTTAGTCGAGTTCCCAATATTTGTGCCAAATACCGCGCCAAGCTCTAGGCGGCAAAACCGGGCGCTAGAAAAACCTCCGGACCTGGCCGGGTGCCTAAACAATGGCCATATGATGAAATATCCCGTGGTCTCCGGACGGCTGACAGGTGTCTCTTTTTAAAGGAAGAATACATCGCATTGGTTTCTTTCTTTAAAGGATTGTCCCAAATATGTGCTACTTTTCCACACTGAGCCTGTGGTGCGAGACATACCATTATTAATAATATCGTGCAATAGCACATACTGTAACAATTTATGGCCTTATGGCAAGGTGACAATGACAATGGAGCTAATTACAAAGCGTTTGATTTTGCCTCACAAGATTCTAGTATTTTGTTTTGTACAACACTTTGTCTCTATGTCAGTAAACAAAGGTCCACTTCGTTTCCGTCTTTATCCATGGAATCGGTATGTTTTTCCAGCCGTGTATGCTAGGTTCCAGCCTAGTAGTGACGTTTTCTGCTAGCATGGCAGTCGAGAGTCGATTGCAGCATACAGGCCCTGTTCAGTGTTCATGAAATGACCGCTCTTGACTGAAGCTGCTAACAAAAAATACAAATTGTTAAGCACATTATCAAAATTGCTTTCAAAATATATGAAAAGTAAGCGAAACATTATTTTAATGGTTATTATTACCTTTTCAAATTTTGATCTCCAAAATACAGTCAACTTAGGCATGGCTGGGGGTCGCTGATGAAATAATATGTCAATATTACATGTTGTATTATATTATATGTTATCACCAAAGGTGCGACAACTCCGGAACTCCGCAACTCGTCACTCGCGTCTTTTATGTGTGAACTGTGCAATCAATTTGCTGGGACTGGATGAATGTATGTGTGTGTGTGTGTGTGTGTGCGTTGTGTGTACGGATGTATGCTTTTTATGTTTTCCCTGTGTGAATGCTGCTTACGAATGTCTTTTTAACATGTCTCACTTTTTAACGTTATCGACTCGACACTCGAAATAGCCATTTTATGTTGGAGTGTTTTAATTGCCAATACATACATATAGGTACATACATACATACATACATACATACATACAAACACATACATACATATATACATGTTTTTCCACTCTGACCGCAAAGTGTTTTATAATGAAAAGAAAGGGTATTGATCTTATCCTAAAAATACAATGTGTATCACTAAGGCACGTTCTTACATTTAAGTCATGCTAATGTTTTAGCCCGCGCCTCGGTGGGCCTCTGCGACAACTTCGCCGGGGGGGGGGGGGTAGGAGCAAAATGACGCCCCCACACTAACTTGAAAACTAAAAGGGCTAGAAAGACCCAGAGAAAAACGTTCGAAACCCCTCGACAAGGACATTCGAAGTTATGTTGGGTATTTTTGTTTGTCTTAGGTCAATATTGAGGTCACCAGAGACCGTCAAAGGTCCAATTGTCCAAGTATAGGACTTTTCTCCAGAAACCCCAACATATATCGGGAACTATGATAGCTAGGAACAAACGAGAGAAGAAACAAACAATAATAGAAGGCTCTTAAAAAATAATAACTTTCGGTGCCATCAAATTTTGGCTCAGGTCAATAGAAAAAATAATCACTTTCGGTGCCATCACATTTTAGCTCAGGTCAATATAAAAAATTATAACTTTCGGTGCCATCGAATTTTAGCTCAGGTCAATATCAATCAATCAGGTCAATACTCCAGTGGTCACCAACGGTCACGATTACATTTTCTTCCAAAAAGTGTTTCGCGAATAATTTTGTATAGGTTAAAGATGAGCAACAATGTCAAGCCCATCGTGTTTGTCTCGTCAATACGCTTATACAAATATCGATGGTGATCGGGTTAGGTCAACTTCAAAATTAGATATCAGGTCAAGGTCAACAGGTCACAACAGGTCAGGTTTGATCCTGGTAGGTCATGTTGCATATGGGTCGACGCGTCTCGACGAGAAAAACACAGTGGTGCCAATGTCTCTGTCTGTATTTTATCAGGAGTTATTGGCAAAAAAGTGCCGGTGACCTCAAATGACCTCAACGGACCTTGCAGAGGTTATTGAGCAATAATTGCACCTGGGTCATCAAGAATGAGCTAGAATAATATGATTCTGAAAGAATTGACGTGATCTAATCATATTATATGAATAGTATATTTTAGTATATTTATAATAGTATATTTTCATTTGTATATTTTCCCATAGACTTATAATGGGAGGTCACGAAATTGACTTGACCTTAGGTCACCGATATACAAAATCCAAGATGTATGAATTGTAGGCAGTTATGCCTTATGAAATACTGTAAGTGTCAAATATCTCTGACAAACACTGTGACTTTGGCACGACCACAAACATGTTATGGAGGTAAGGTCACTTGACGTGAACTGGTGACCTGACCTGAGATGAGGTCAAAACTTTCACACACTATGGGTAATTGATGCCCCAATAGCTGTGCCAAATTGTGCGGCACTACGCGCCGACGTTTTCTCGCTATTCCTGAAAGACATGAGGGGGTCAAAATGAATCACGACCAGGGCGAAGGTGTCACTGGAGGGGAGAGGGGGTGGGGTGTCACTTTTGTGCCCCCCACACATGTTTTCGTAAATACCTCGAAAACGAAGCGGAGTAGGGCGGTGGTTTTATGCGACATTTAAGCCAACACAATAGCGGATTGTTTGACGTAAAAAATGACAATCGGTCGGTACATTTTTGAGTTATATGGATTTGAAGTCCAAGATGGCGGCCAGAATCGAGGTCGGCGAATCTTCGGAATCTTCGGAACCAACAGTCGGATCGGGATGATTCAAACGACAAGCGGTAGCCAATGTCAATGTTCATCCCCGAACACAACTTTGGACACCCTGCTGGTGACCTGTGACGTTACAGAGGTCAAATTAACAAAATGGTGACATTTGGCCAGATTTTACCTTCGTAACCTCGTTTGACCTTAAAGATATTGACCAAGGGTCATATAAATTTCAGCAACTATAGACCATCTTAGCACCTACCTACCCTGCAAGTTTGATCGTTCTAGCTCTCATACTGTCGGAGATCTCAGGGGGGGGCACAAAAGTGACCCCCTCCCCATTGCGCGCTAGTGGCACACCCCTCTCCAGTGCGTCTGTTAACCCTATTTGTAACAGGCTCCTGGCTACCCCTATTTGTAACAGGGGGAGGGGGCGGATTCCGCCCCCCGGAGATCTCGAGATCTACCCGTCCGATTTTCAAAAATGAAACGGTGTTTGGTTCCCCTCAACACTATCTACATTTCTAAATAATAAACAAATCTAAATTTTGGATAGGGGGCAACAGGGGGGCAAAAACTACACATTTTAGTGGTATTTTTTATCCAACATAGTTTTTATGTTTATCGGCCGATTGACCGATTTTAACACAACTAATATGAATTGATAGAGATTGAATTGGAAATTGATATATGACAGTGACGTTTGAAAATTCAAAAATCATAGGCGTGTGCAGGTCACTCAATATGGGGGTGAAGTAAATGCGTAATAAAACCATTTTTTGATGCTTTGTTTATTAAATAAATGAAATGGTATGTGATTGTGCCATTAGACAAAACAGTTATAAATCATATTTGCTGCCATAGGCGGTACCAGGTTAGTGAAAAAGGGAGGTCAAATTGGGAAAAAATATTAACCGCAGACAAGTTGCTACCCAGCACTATAAATATATTACTGATCATAGATAGTTCCTTTTTGCATGTTGTACTTCATCATAGGCGTGTCCAGGATCCAAACTGGGGTGTCGCAAGACCTTTTGATAAGTATATTATCCGCTATTATGATACTAACTAGTCAACAGTGACTATTTCACTTACAACTTCAATTAACATTGCTTACCCCTTTTTTACCCTACCTGGACTCGCCTATTATCTTATAATCGTTCGTAGAGTAGCCTATGGTGCGTGTTTTATCCGAAAACTGCAGTACTTTATGTCATTGTACGTCCATGCCACTTAGTTTCCTTGCAATAATATGACCCCCTTTCTTCCATTCCTGAGCGCGCCTCTGCAAAAAAATGACTTTATTCCTTTTTTGGCCTCATATGTGCATATATCATTATAAGCTAAACGTCTATTGCGCCGTTATCGCTGGCATATCGTCATCACCATGCCAGTCACCCCTCTTTTCATGTGCCTGAACACGCCCCTGAAACTCTATATGTAATAAGTTATGCAAATAATGGAAGCAGAAGCTATCTTTTACATCTTGATGGCTATAAATGCCCCTTACATCGCTCTATTGGCTTCCCGCCAAACATTGAATACTTCTTGGACCCCCCCCCCCTTTTCAAGCCCCTGAAACCGCCTCTGCCATGCAATTTTTATGATATTTCATTAACATCAACTAATTTGAACTTGTTGCAATCACCGTAAACCGATGTAACTCCTTCATACTTGAGGCAGTTAGGAAGAAACCGTAAAGATCGCATTTCCGTAATATCGCCAAATGTCGCCTCCGAACCCACCCAAAACTGTGCCCTGGATAACTGCCTCTGTTCAGGTTAAGAACTCCAAATTTTGACTACAAATGCGGTATTCAATTCTATGAAAAGTCCCAAAATTGCATGGGCCTGCTCCCAGCTGTTCTGGATATATCTGCGAAAACATGAGGGGGGGGGGGGGGCGGAATCCGCCCTCCCCCCTCCCCCCTCCCTGTTACAAATAGGGTTAAAGGGACTATCCCACCTTAACATTATATTTGAGTTGAGATAGCTATTTTGATGGCTTGGCATTGAAAATAAGTATGGTAGCAGTTAAAACAACCCCAATGATCTAATAAAAAAGATATTCGAGTTTGATTTTGACATCTGTTAAAAATAAGGCCCATGTGTATTTGAATAGGGCCTCTAAACCGACAGCGTCGTCTCTCTATACCCAACTGGTAATGATAGTCGACTTGTCTTAAGGTCAGCCTTGGAATATTTTCGTCTTTCATCTATCGATCCCCGGGTGGTTCGCAATCTAGAGGTTAACACTATCAGCTGGAGTTGATGCAGCAATTGGCCGCCAGGGATCGCTAGTGAACCAGGGTGTTATGACGTCGCAAGCAAATGATACCAGTTAAATATTTAACGCTAAATATTTTTGTATTTATAAATAAATAAATCAATCAATATGTAGTGGTACCATTTGTTGCGACGTCATAACACCCTGGCTCACTAGCGGTCCCTGGTGGCCAACTGCTGCAACAACTCCAGCTGATAGTGCTAGCCAATCTAGACACCGGGTGGTTCGCCTTTTCTGCGCAATAGATGTCTACAAAAAAAGTGTGCCATACATTTGGCAGCACAAAGGATTTCCCTGTTATTAAAAAAAAATGACGTCACCAACCCAACTTTTCGCTTACAACTAAAAGTTGAATATCTTCCAAGATAAGCAGTTTTTCGGAGACAAGAAAGTTCACGAACATGTTCAGCTGACCTCCCCTGACATGAAGACATACAAGTGTGATTCGACAACTTTCAAAAAGGTGGGACAGTCCCTTTAAACCAATGATAATGATAGGTATGTTAAACTGTTCTGATCTTCAAAAGCGTATAATATGTCCAGATGTCGAAGTTTGCTGCCTAAGTGGCCACAATAGACATGACTGACAAGTCAGTAATCCTGTGTTAACCGACACAGGCTGGCTCTCTTCAAATGAGAGGCGTTACCGGCCGCCGGCCTGGCCACGGCCTGTGCTAATCGTGACGTCTGCCGCCGCCGATCGTGACGTCACACAGACCACGTGCGTGACCGCACTACGTCAGGGGGCGGAGAAGGGGGGGACAGGGGGGGGGGGGCTGCTGGGGCTCGGCCGACCGTGTGACGCGCGGTGCGTGAGCCGCATGTGTCAGAGGCGGCTCAGCCCTGCTGCAGCCGCACATAACCAGGGTCGACACAGCCGCACAGCCCAGAGGACCGATATCGCACAGAGGCCGATACCGCCGAAAGGTGGCAGGCCTTACCAACTATACCGCCCCCCCCCCCCCCTCCCCCGCACAGCCCCACAGAACCAGGGTCGACTGGAAACAGGTCCCGCGCGACCACGCAGCGCCAATTACGTGATGTCCCCGCAGCGCGAATTACGGGATGTCCCCGCAGAGCGAATTACGTGATGTCCCCACAGCGCGAATTACGTGATGTCCCCGCAACGCGAATTACGTGATGTCCCCACAGCGCGAATTACGTGATGTCCCCGCAGCGCGAATTACGTGATGTCCCCGCAGCGCGAATTACGTGATGTCCCCGCAGCCACAAACAACGTCGAGCGTCTCTCTAATTATGAGGTGACCCACCCGCTCGTGAGCTGCCACTTAACGGTGAGTTGCTGAGGTGTGCCACAGCTAGTTTGTCGCCGCCACAGTCCGCAGCGGCAGCCGGCAGCAGCCGTGTATCTGTTCTAGGCCGCAGTGACTATACATAGCAAGGCCTATTTTAACATGTTAACGGGGGGGGGAGAGCATATGCCCACCGAGTGAGCCGTTTTGACCCAACCCCCTGTCAAGACATTTTGTCCACCCTGATTTCAGTAATTAAAGGGATTATACGGGGTTTTCTCAGAATAATTGAGTTACATAGTAAAACGTACTTATAAAGGTGGTAGAAGTCCCACGGTAGCCACATTTTTCTGGAAATTAGCTCTTCTGCACGTAAGGACATTCCAAAGTGCGCGGTGATGCCACCGCGTATTTTCTGCAGGACTGGCTGAGGCAGAGCCAGTCATCTCTTTTATGCTAATAAAAACACCTCACTTATGGTATATTTCCGGTAAAATAAGCAATATTTGAAAGAAAATAAACTTCTTTTGTTCCAACGACAGCAGCAGTTACCTAGTTTTCCCATAAAATTATATATTTTGCATGAATTTTCATGCCAAAAAATGAATACGCCACCACCAAATTATCAACGCTAAAGGCCAGAGAAAAGAAAAACACAAAAACACAAAACCTCAATGAAAAAACCTCAGTGTGTAGTAATACAAAGTCCCGTCAGTTTTGAATTGCATAATAATTTTGTGATCCAGTGTAGGACTTGCAGATAATTCAAAACTCTAAAATTGATCTTAAGATAAAAGTGGTGGACAGTAGTGCCGATCAAGTACTCGTTATCTGATACTAGTCTCGAAAAACGCCCAAGTTTTATCGCTGATAATTTCTGAAATAATGGACTAAATGAGCTATGAGGTCCCTGTTATATGTCTTAAACGTGTTTAAAGCTCATACAACTGCAAAACAGTGCCTTTACTTTCAGGACGGAAACCCGTATAATCCCTTTAACCCGCGCGGCGCTGGGGTCTCCAGCCGAACGCGCGGCGCTGGGGGGTAAATTTTACCCCCCCTCGTATCTTCCGAACCAATAACCGCAGCGAGACGCGCAATGCGGCGATCTCAAGCTCTCAACGAGAAGAATCGAATGCATACTCGAAATTCTTAAAATAAGGTCACATGTCAGGTCACGGTCAGGTCAAATGTAAAATGTAAGTATTTGAGTTTTTGGGGCTATACTTTCCATCCAAAGCCTTATATTGCAACTATTATCTCACAAAATGCTCCAGAGTGTATAATGCATTTCCCGCATAAGTAAAGGTGAAATTGTAAGCAAAGGTCAAGGTCAAGGTCAGGTCACACAAGGTCACAGGTCTACGAAAGCCATGCGACACATGTTGTATGGGTTATTTTACACGTATAATTCGATAGAAGCAGCCATTTGCACAGCCTGACACCATATAATCGTCCTCAGGTCAAGGTCAGCTCACAATAAGGTCAAAATTTGAAATTGATTAATCTAAATAAACGTTGCATGTTTCTAGACTAGTTTTGTCTTCGAAATACAGTGGTGGCATTTATTTGTCTGTATCTGGTCAGTAAAAGCCAAAAAACGCAATTTTAAAAAATGACGTCATAAGTTACTTGTTCTTAGAGAGCCATAAGTCAGTCAAAAATAAAGAAATTGCTTTGAAATTTGGTTTGAATATCGTTCATACTCGGTTCTCTAATATATCTTCCGTTTTTTTGAAAATCTTCAAACAAAAAACTTTTGTGGAAATTCTTCCCCAAAAATCAGTTTTTTGCATTTTTGGGGGTCAAAAACCCAAAATTTTGAAAATCTGAGAAAGCCATGTCAAAGACAATGTTATTTCCCTTCTTTTAACGCCTTTTATTTGCAATTTACAGTAACACGCTATTTTCTACGATTTTTCAAACATTTAACGTTTTTTCACCAAAAATGACATGGCATGACGTCACTAAAACGTCATTATCTGCCAAAAAAAAATCACGAATTAAAAATAAAAAAATGGCAGAAGACGTAGAATTGATGCACCATAAGCTACTGTAAGTTTCACTTTGATATCTGTCATTGTTGTCAAGTTATGGAGAAAATCCGGGAGGGGGGGTAAAATTTACCCCCCCCCCCAGCGCCGCGCGGGTTAAGAGCGAGCGCGAAGCGCTCGCTCGTCTTTCTGTGGTATATGGGCAAAATCTGAATATGAGCGGCCCGGCCCGTGGCGATGCTTTTGAGAAGCTCATATCTCTGCAACCACACGTCCGATTGACAAGCTGACTTCTTTGCTGAGCAGCCCCATCCAACCTACTCTGTTTGAGATCGGTGCCGACTCATGTAGGTGACTACCACTGCGCGTGGCGCGTGCCACGTGAGGGGTGTTGAAAAGTGTTTTCTCGCAACAACTCTGCAACGGCTGAGCCGATTGTGTGCAAATTTGGTGTGTGGTTAGGGACCCCTCCGCCGCCGCCTACCCACAAGTCATGGGTGGGGTGCCTCTGCACGTGCGCACGTGCGCACCTTTTTTGTATCTAAGGAACTGCTTGCCCGATCGGGTTGAAGTTCACCACATATTTATTTCGCGCTCGCTCGTTCATCGCCAACTACGGCGCCTTACTGGTTGTATGTCATTTTTCGTTTGATAGGTATTCAATTGAAATCAAATATACTTGCCTGGTGATAATTTATAAAATACAATTATAAATTCCATGATATTCCTAAGTTTTAGTATTTCCCAGCCGAAATTAGTATCTTTAAATTATTTCCGAAATAACATTAATTTATAGGTACCCTTTAAACAATTGCTCATTAACGGCAGAGTAGGGGAGATTGGGGATTGTTGGACCAGGAACGTTCGCCACAAAATTTGGAGTGGGTGGGGGGGGGGGGGCAACCAACCAGGTGGTAGCTCCTCCCCCCTCCCATAATGTTAATATTAAAATCCTGCTAATCTTGGAGTCCGGAGGGATCTTGGGGAGCCGGCCCTCCTGGCCTCTCGGGTGGTGACGCCCATGGTTGGGATAGGGGAGATATTTCAATAATGTTCCTTCCGTGGAGTATTAGGGAAGAATCTAAATATGTGCGGCCCGGCCCGGCCCGACCCGTGGCGACGCTTTTGAGAAGCTCATATATCTGCAACCGCACGTCCGATTGACAAGCGGGCTTCTTTGCTGAGTAGTCCCATCCACCCTACCCTGTTTGAGACCAGAGCCGACTCACGTGAGTAACTACTACTGCGCGTGCCCCGTGCCGCGTGAGGGGTGTAGAAAGGTGTTTTGTCGCAAAAGCTCCGCAACGGCTTGGCCGATTGTGTGCACATTTGGTGTGTGGTTATGTATCTGTCAGCCGCCACTTTCTAACAAGTCAGGTGTGGGGTGCCTCTGCACGTGCGCACGTGTGCACCCCATTTTTGTCCCCGCATCTCAGAAACCACTTGCCCGATTGAATTGAAATTCACCATAGGTACATTTACTTCGCGTTCGCTCGTTCATCGCCAACTGCGGCGCCTTACTGTTTCGGTGAAAATTTATGGAAGACAAATGACGCATAACCTCTGGGTCAATCGATTTTACCTCGTGGAGGTCGCAGGACAAAAATGTCACATGGATTGTATTTTGCAAAAGCTTCGTGAGTCTGGTGAAAATTGGGAAAATTTAGCAAATTCCTGGGGATTTATATGCATTTTCATGTTTCCCCAATGACCTACAATTGGGAGGTCACAAAATCTACTTTGCCTTAGCCCTCGCCCTACGGGGGGCTGAGAGGCCCCCCCCCCTGAGGTTTTTCTTGAATAACTTTTGACACATGGGGTGCATCTTGCTTAAATTGTTAGTAGCTGAATTAACAACAATTATACGTAGGCTGTAAAAATTTATTTGAAATTTGTTAAGTATTTTGGGAGATAATAATGTTTTGATGACGTCATGTTGGTAAAAAAATGAGAAATATTGGAAAAATCATATAAAACAGAGTTTTAAAGAACATTGCAAACTCAATTCACCAAAGATACAAAATGAAATTCTGTTTAAAACGGCAATCTCGGATTTTCAAAAAAAAATTGTTTTTGACCCCTAAAATAAAATAAAAATGTAAATCCCCACAAAATCAAAATTGTCAAAGATATGAGAACAAACGGAATATATGTGAGAGAACCTAGTATGGACAATACTCATACCAAATTTCAAATCAATATCTCCATTATTGACTGAGTGATGGCTTCCTAAGTGTAAAAACTGATGACGTCATTTTTTTATAACTTTTTTGACATTTTTGGACAAGATACAAACAAATGATTACTTTTTTTGTATTTCTGAGCCAAAACTGGTCTAGCAACATTCCTTTTTATTTACATTTATACTTTTCTAATTTTGAGGTTTTCTGAAGAGCAAAATCGCTGTTCTGGACGTGGTAAATCCGAGGTCATTCACTTGACCTGGAAAGTCACCCGTTGCCCTGAAACCCAAAAATTGCATACTGTTAGATTCCTCTCATGACAGGCAACATGCTGGTTCTTACCGAATTGCTCTAAGCTGCTTGGTTTGGAAGTTAACAGGGGGAGGGCCTGTCAGGCCCCCCGTAGGGCGAAGGTGAAAAAAGCTCCCGTAGGGCGAGGGTTAGGTCATCGATATAAAATCATCCGAAAGAGCAGAATGGTTGGTATTTATGACCTGATTAAATCTGTAAGTTTCTAACTGATCGGTTAAACAATCTGGCTGCGGCACGACCGTATATTTGTAGGTGGGATCACTAGACTTGACTTAGTGACCTGACCTGAGGAGACTCGAGATAAAAAATAACGGGATTTGGGCAACTGATAGGCAAACAGTTCTGCAAAAAATGGCGGTGCGAACCGCCGTCGTTTTCCATTATTTCGGAAAAACCTAAAGGGGGGAGGATATCCGCCCCCTGTTGTTGCGCGTGTTAACGTCTGCCACACATATCCCCCCCAACCTAAAAATCCTGGCGATGCCAAAGTATGGATGTGCCTACACCTAAGAAATTGAAGTAATCAACCTTCGATATTTTCATGCTCTACATGCCCAACGTGCTCAACCTGCCGTACGAGTAGGATCAAATTACAACAATAATGGGGTAAGTTGAGCAATACTTAACATTTTATTTCGTGTCATTTTTAAAGTATAAACGTGGGTTTGTGAAAATAATTGTTTTTTAATTAGGAAAGGTTAATTTTCGGACCCTTCCAGTCTTTTGGGGGGCTCTGGCTTGACTGGCTCTCTGAATCCACCGTTGATTATTGAAGCCGTAGTTACTATTCATTCAAAGCATGACGCTTGAAACAGTATTGCGCCTTGCGGTAAAAACAACATGACCTTGGACATTGTAATTGGACTTAGTTATGAAAAAGGTGCAGGCACAGAAAGAAGAACGTTGTAGCAATACAAAATAAAATGCTTACATCTTGGTATGGTGTGAGTTGTAAGGCAAAAAAAAAGGTTAACCCGGCATTGGCTGGGGTTTCCAGGCACCTTCCATAGGCCGGGGGGCGTTTTTCGTCCCCTGGTTATCTTCCGAACCAATCATCGCAGCGAGACGCGCAATACGGCATTCGAAAGCTCTCAATCAGGAAAAAAAAAAGCGTAATCGAGGTATTTTAGTGTATGGACCATACTTTCCATCCAAAGCCTTCGATTGAGACCATGATCACCCAGATTTCTCTCAAAGGTATAATACACATCCCGTATGAGCACACGTGAGATTGTTGGCAAAGATCAAGGTCAAGGTCAGGTCATAAATGGTCACCATGCGCAAAATATATACGAAAGTCATGCAACATATGTGTTATGAGTTATGTTGCATTTATAATTCGATAGTGATAGTCATTTTACCATTTGACCTCATTTAAAGGGAATGTTTCACCTTTCTGAAAGTTGTCAAATATACGCTAGTTGCAGTAGAAAATATGAAGTGGTGATGTGGTGATATTTTGCACTCGAAAAGTCACTTTACTTTATACAAATACGTTTCTAGATTTGGGTGAATGACGTCATTATTGAGCTATAGACCGCCGCTGATGGGCTGACAAAGTGGGATTGGCTGAAAAAGTGTCTGTCAGCCAATCAGCGGCTGCACCAGCCTGGAATCATTTTGCAAATGGTAAATTGCATTGCTTATTTTGCAAGTTTGCAAGTTTTTGGGAAAACGACCTTAGTAATTTAGACATTTCAATGCCGGCCCAAGATAATGGCTATCTCAGCTTAAAACTAATACAAAGGTGAAACATTCCCCTTAACCCTATTCCCTGCGGGCGGCCAGAATTACGTTAACCTGCGGGAGGGGGGGGGGGGCAGATTCTGCCCCCCCCAGAGATCTCGAGAACCGCTCGGTCGATTTCGATAGGGAAAGCGCCATTCGATTCGCCATGACAAGGTCTCTATTTTTGGATCCCGACATATTTGTTTTGTTTTAAAATGGGGGGCCAGGGGGCAAAACATCCGAAAATTTTGGGTGTTTTTTAATGGTCATTGCGGCCATGTGGCTCAACCGATTTTCATGCCCCAAACGTTTTTGGGCTTCAAATGTACTGGTCTTTAATATATCGAAAGACAAAAACAAAATAAAAATAATAGGCGTATTCAGGGAATGTAAAATGGGGGGGGGGGGGGGATTTTCTGAGAGAAAAAAAATGTGCTGTTCGTGATTGTTTGAGACGACATGAACGTCACATGTGGAAATTATATGCTGTAAGTTGTTAAATTTGATATATTGCGCATAGGCTGATCCAGTAAAAAAAACATGGGGGCAACATGCGCGTAACGCTTTTATCATCTTACTAATTTGAAGTTGGACCTAATTTGAGGGTGGGTATCGCCTCTCATTTTTTTTCCTGAGTGCGCCTCTGCCCCAAACATATGTACAATCCCAGTATCTATGATGTATATTGCATTTAAATTGTTTCTGACGCATTTATTGCATTGCAAACCACGAAGGAAGTATGCGTCGCAAAACCGCATTCGTAATACCCTCCCCAAAACAGGAGCCTGGAACTGTCTCTGCTGAACCCATTTTTTCTCTCAAAATTTCGACACAACACGCGCCATTCAATGTTGGGAAAAGTCACAAAGTTTCAGAACGCTAGGCCTAACGGTTTAGAAACGGCAAGTGAAAAACCACCGGGAGGGGCAGAATCTGCCCCCGCAGGGAATAGGGTTAAGTAAGGTTAATGTCAAGTTCAGGTCAAGGTCAGGTCGCATAAGGTCAAAATTTGAAATTGATAAATCTAAATGAAAAAGGCTTGCTTCTAGACCAATTTTGCCTCAGAAATACAGTACTGGCACTGATTTGTCCTTATCTGGTGACTAAAAGCAAACAAACGCAATTTCAAAATATGACGTCATGAGTTACTCATACTTAGGGAGCCATACGTCAGTCAGAAATAAAGATATTGCTTTCAAATTTGGTTTGGGTGTTTTACACATGTGGTTCTCCAACATATATTCCGTTTTTTTAATGTTTGAAAATTTTGATTTGAAGAACATTTTGTTTTATAGTTTTTTTCATTTTTGGGAGTCCAAAAACAAAATGTTCATAATTCCGATGAAGCCATTTTGTAGCTCTTGCCATTCGCTATCTTTTGACGTTTTTTATCGCATTTTTCTCATAATATGGAATTTGTACGGTCTGTTAAAGTTTGGCTGATTTTTTAGTCGAACTCGTGTTTAGTGACGTCACTAAATTCGCTATATCTCGATTTTTCGATGAAATTGCTTCATTTTTGCACAGAACAATTGATGTAGGAGATGGAACCCGAAGTTTCACATCGATAGCGCCATTGTTTTCTCGGATATGGCAAAAGTTCGTCGGGGGGGGGGGGGGGGGGGGCGAACCCCCCCCCCCCAGCCAAAGGCGGGTTAACTCGCGAGTTACTGGGGTATATTTCATAACGCGACTTACTGGGGGGGGGCTATTTTTAGCCCCCCCCCCTCTGATCTCCGGAACCACTGGACCGAATGTAAAAATTCAAACGGCATTCGATAGCCCTGGCAAATTTATCGAGGGAAACATAATATTGTTGACCTCGGGGTCACTGATAACGTCACAGGTCAGGTCAAGTACAAAATGTTTGACCGTGTCAAAAGGTCTCGATGGATGGAATTGTCGCGCAAAATTGCGATATTAAACGCATAAGCTGTCGATAAATCGGTATGATTCGTGTGTCTGACACTTCTAAGTACCTTTCTAAGCTGTTTGTGACCTTGGGTCAGGTCAAGGTCATACGAGGTCACGAGGTCAAACTGCAGATTACGGTCATTAGGCGTTGTAACACATGTTTATGGGTTTGTTTTTCGTCTAGAACGCGAAAAATGACCTTAGAACATTGTTTGTTCCATATAAATAGAAGTAAAAAGCAAAAATGGAAATGCGTTTTTATGCATAGTAATATTGTGGAAAGTGGCCTATTTTTGTCATTTAAAGGTCATAACTCGGTCATTTTTAAAGATATCGACTTCAAATTTGGTAAACATATTCACCGCATACGTTGCGATCACATATATTCCGGTTTTTGGATAACTCTGATTTTTTCTTGAAAATTAAAAAAAAAATGGATTTCTCAAAATTTTGAATTTCACAAAATCTCAAAAATCCGAGATAGCAGTTTGATAGCCCGGTCTATTGTCAGTAATTTTGTTTTAAACAATTTAGTTTATCTCCAATATCATACCTTTGACAGCGTTTTTCCGAAAACCATTATTTTGCAACAAAAACCGAAGAACATGACGTCACTCTGACGTCATTCCCGGTTGACCTATCATAGCCTCATATTTTTCCTTTCGCCAACATGTGTAGAATTGATGTGAGAGAAGGTACTGCAAGTTTGGTGACGATACTGGTGTTTGTTTAGGAGTTATTGCAAAATAACGGGAGGGGGGGAAAAAATAGCCCCCCAGTAACTCGCGGGTTAACTGGCATTTTACATTAGAGTCATGCTCACGTATTTTTGCCTTTGTGTGCTATGTTTGGATCTTATCTCCCCCCCCCCCAATGATTTACCCTTAAAATAGGCCCTGTTATTACGACCATGTTCCAATAACGTATAACGAATAGGAGTTGGTGTGCGTTTACAGATCTCGTGTTTATTATTATTCTTCAGGTTTTACGTGTTAAATAGCGGCACCATTGAAAAAGACTGTTTTTCGTAGTGTTTCCTCGAGATCAATGCGCAGCATTCAACTACACGCGTAAGAAAGTAGATAATCAAAACTAGGGAAATTTCACTAGAAAAGCTAAAAAATATACATTCCTAAGAAAATATTTGGATTTCGCCACGTAATTGTACGCTCTAACATATAATCCTTTGTAAAGTTTGGGGAAATTAACCCAAGGGCGTCCTCAGGCAATTCCAAAAGGGGGGTATCTAAAGATGTCACTATAATATTTTTGCCACTTTGGTTTCTGTTTTAGGTGCTTATATTTATATGGTATGTATGATAATGTATATTATGGCAGTTTTGTATTTGTGCGATGGCGTGCTCAGGAGGAGAAGAGGACGGGAATTGTGCCTTGTCTTTTGTTATCTTTATCTTTGCTTATTGATATATTTTGCAATGTAGTGTCACGCCATGGGTCCACAATTCCCCCTAATTTCATCCCTGGGACAGCTTATGTCCCAAAATACAATTGTGATCCATGCAGATTATATTGAATGCAATTACCCACTGCAAAATAACATTCAGGGGTACTAAACACAATGCGTGTGAACGGAGTCAAACACATGCCCCCAAAATCCGTCCCTGGAGTCACCCTTGGGAAACCAAATATTTCGACAACAAAATGAAACGCGTGCAAGGCATTGCTAAAACAAGTCACCAAGTTTCAAGTTCATATCTGTTGCTATGTAGTTACACGTCGTGGGTCTACAAATTCCCCCCCTAATTTCATCCATGGAGCCGCCCATAACATTAGCCCATGCGCTTGCGTCCCACCCCTGGAACCACCTATTCTACCAAATATAATTGTGATCCATACAGATGATATTACACGAGATAGTTCACTGCGAAATAACGTTTTGAGTTACTAAACACAATGGGTGTGTACACATGCCCCCAAAAACTCGTTCCTGGAGTGTCTGTGGGCAACCCCCCCCCCCCCCCCTCTCCCCCCCAAAAAACACAAGGTGTGCAAAGAACAGCTAAGAAGGATCAATGAGTTTGAAATTCTTATTTTTCAGATTTCGATGAAATAACAGTGACCCAAAATACCTCCCAAATTACGTTCCTGGAGGCACCCATGCGCATTCCCCCCCCCCCCCCCCCCCAAAAAAAAAAGAAGAGTTCAACATGTCTACAAAAAGCCGTAAGGAAAGGTGTGAAAGTCGTAGACTCGTATCTACAACGGTTAGCAAATGGGAAATTATTCCCTTTGAAAGCCGAGCCACGCTGAAAACCAAAACATGCTCCCCAAAAACCACGCCTGGATCCGCCCCTGGTGAGCTGACTATTTTTAAAATGTATAAAGTGTGCCCAATACATATTTGGGAAAAGTCAAGAAGTTTGATGGCTTTACTCGTTTTGGGACAGGAGCGGAAAAACCTTAAAGGGGGGGGGGGTCGTTTTAGCCCCCCCCCCCCCCCCCCCGACACTAATAGGGTTGAGCATACCCGAATACCCGATTGGACACGATAGTGTTTTCGATGTGTCAACGTCTAAGATAGAATATGGGCCAATATCTTTGGAGATTAGGTGCCACAAAACTAAACTAAACACATAAAAAGCACGCTATATTTGGTAAAGTCAATGGCTGTAATGCCGTCAAATTCGTAAATATTCTTATTCAAGGGAATAGTGAACTTTTAACATTAGTTTTTAACTGAGATAGCCAGATTGTTGGTAGTACTGAGAAATATCCAAATCTGAAATTTGTCCTTCTAAAACGACATAGTTGCTGAGTTTCAACGCAAAAACCGTTGGAGCTATTGGGAGCTATTTTAACACGCGCCCTGCCTCTGATAATTACACGCCCTGGAGGGGGGGGGGCAGATTTCGCCCCCCCCCCCTATGATCTTGAAAACCACGCAACGTAGGGACAAGCAGAAAACGACGTTAGATAGCACGAGACAAGCTCTTTCGAAAGTATTTCGTTCATTTTTTTTATCAGGTCAACATTGAGGTCACCAGAGGTCATCAAGGGTCAGATTTCCAAGTTTTCAAGACTTCGCTTCTAACACCCCCAAATATCTCGGGAACTATCATAGTTAGCAGCAAGAGGAAAAAAGAACTCTAAAGCCCTTGAAAAATGCAATCGATACAGGTGTCCTCCGATTTGAGGTCAGGTCAATAGTTTAGGCTCCAGAGGTCATCAAATGTCAAAAAGGTGATTTTTTTTTCCAAAACGGTTTTTCGCAAATACCTTTTTACCTAAATAAGATAAAGCAATGGTTTTTACGCCATCGTGTTTGCCTCGTCAAGGTGCTTCGAATCATGTTCATGGTGACCGGGTAGGTCGACTGAGAAATTTGACTTCAGGTCAAGGTCAAGTGGTGACCCAAGTTGGCCATGTTGCATATTTGGAGACGTGTCTCGACGAGACAAACACATTGGTTTCATTTTATTTTCTCTATCTTCATTATGTCGATAGTTATTGCCAAAACAGTGTTGGCAGTCACGAAATTGACCTGACCTTAGGTCACCGATATTATAAATCCGAGATAATTTATTTTTGATATCTATGACCATATGAAATTCTGCAAGATTGAAACCGATCGGCCTAAAACTGCGGCTGTGGTACTACTGCAAACCTTTTGGAGTTGAGGTCATCACGTGACCTGGTCTGGTGACCTGACCTGAGATGACCCGAGGTCAGGAATGTTACATTATGTGGGAAGTTCATTGCTGAACAGGTGTGCAGAAAAAAAGTGGCGCTGCGCGCCGCCGTTTTTCCGCTATCTTCGAAAAACCGGAGGGGGACGGATTTCGCCCCCCTCCAGGGCGCGTGTTACCACGTGCCCTGGAGGGGGGGGGGGGGGGGGCGAAATCCGCCCACCCCTCCGGTTTTTGCATGCACACCTGTTCAGGAATGAACTTCCCACATTATGTAAAATTCTTGGCCTCGGGTCATCTCCGGTCAGTTCACCAGATTAGGTCACGTGATGACCTCAACTCCAAAACGTTTGCAGTAGTACCACAGCCACAGTTTTACGCCTATCAGTTTCAATCTTGCAGGACTTCATAAGGTAATAGATATCAACAATTTGTTCATCTCGGATTTCTCATATTCGTGACCTAGGGTCAGGCCAATTTCGTGACCGCCAACAATGTTTTGTCAATAACTATCGGCATAATACAGATAGAGAAAAGAAAATGGTACTAATGTATTTGTCTCGTCGAGACACGTCTCACAATGTGCAGCATGACCAACTTGGGTCACTACTTGACCTTGACCTGAGGTCAAATTTCTCAAATGACCTAATCTAGTCACCATGACTATGATTCGAAGCGCCTTAAGAAGACACACGCGATGGCGTAAACTCAATTGCTTTATCTTTCTTAGGTAAAAAGTTATTTGCAAAAACCGTTTTGAAAGAAAAAACACCTTTTTGACATTTGATGACCTCTGGAGCCTAAACTTGACTTAAGCTCAAATCTGAGGACACTTGTGTCGATTGCATTTTTCAAGAGCGTTCGATTGTTTTTTTCTGTTTGCTGCTAACTATCAGAGTTCCTCAGATATTTGGGGGTGTTCGAAGCGAAGTCTTGAAAACTTGAAAATCTGACCCCTGATGACCTCTGGTGACCTCAATATTGACCTGATAAAAAAAATGAACGAAATACTTTCGAAAGAGCTTGTCTCGAGCTATCTAACAGCGTTTTCCGCTTGTCGCTACGTTGCGTGGTTTTCAAGATCATAGGGGGGTCGAAATCCGCCCCCCCTTGCCTCCAGGGCGTGTAATTATCAGAGGCCCACCAGGGCGCGTGTTAAAGGGACACTCCCACCTTAACATTAGTTTTGAGTTGATATAGCCATGCTGTTGGATTTGCATTGAAATTAAGTAGGGTAGCAGTTAACACAACCACATAGGTCTAAGCAAAAAGAATTTCGAGCTTGTTCTTGACAATTGTAACGAATAAACCCCATGTGTATTTGAATAGGGGTCTAAAGCCGATGACTTCATCTCTCTTTACCAAATGGTGATGATAGTCGACTTGTTTTAATTAGACTTGGAGATATGTGCGTGTTTCAAATGGTTTGGTAATTGGTTTGTTTTGTATTAAAAGCGCCATAATTGTCTCGAAATAATTGTGCCATACTTTGGCAGCGTAAAGGCGGCCGCACACTAGGCCATTCGGCGCGCGATATACTGCGACATTCCGCCTCGGAAAATCGCGTCGATACCGCTGAATATCGTCCTTGTTCCGGCGGATAGGGCGCTGTCTGCTCGCGAGATTCCGCCCCGCCGACCTACAGCATGTCGCAACCTGTGCCTACAGCCTGTCACAAGGTAAATTAATGATGGCCATTTTTCGACGAAGATGTAAGCTTAGAACCACGAAACTTTTACATAATAAATGTCACAGCGGCAAGAGCATGCTGTGCAAAATGTGCACCTCTGTCTTGCATAGATTCGCCACTGTTAGCATGATCAATTTTGTTGTCTGCGGCTCCGCGGCGTTCAGTCGCGGAAAAAAGCTCGTTCGAATCAGCTTTTTTCCGCCGGTCCGCAGATGGCCGGCCGACGACATTCGTCCGCGATTTTTGACGTTTCGGCTGACGCGAACGCGGAAAGTCGCTAAAGATGCGCGGAAAGTCGTAGCGATATCACGACCTCCGCGCGCCGAATGACCTAGTGTGCGGCCGCCTTAAAGGATTTCTGTATAGCTCTCTAGAGCTCAATATGACGTCATCAACCTAAATATTAAAACTTAACTTTGTATGAAATTGAGCACTGTTTGCGAGAAACAAATGTCATAATCGTGTTCGCCAGCAATTATTTCATATTTTTCACCACAAGCAGCGTACATTTGACAACTTTTGGGAAGGTGGGAATGTCCCTTTAACCCTATTTGTAACAGGGGGGGGGGGGGATTCCGCCCCCCCCCCCACTCATGTTTTTCGCAGATATCTCCAGAACGGCTGGGAGAAGGCCCATTAAATTTTGGGACTTTCCATAGAATTGAATACCACATTTGGAGACAAAATTTTGAGTTCTTAACCTGAACAGAGGCGGTTCCAGGGCACAGTTTTTGGTGGGTTCGGAGGCGACATTTGGCGATAATACGGAAATGCGATCTTCACGGTTTCTTCCTAACTGCCTCAAGTATGAAGGAGTTACATCGGTTTACGGTGATTGCAACCAGTGCAAATTAGTTGATGTTAATGAAATATCATAAAAATTGCATGGCAGAGGCGGTTTCAGGGGATTGAAAGGGGGGGGGGGGGGTCCAGGAAGTATTCAATGCTTGGCGGGAAGCCAATAGAGCGATGTAAGGGACATTTATAGCTATCAAGATGTAAAAGATAGCTTCTGCTTCCATTATTTGCATAGTTTATTACATATAAAGTTTCAGGGGCGTGTTCAGGAACATGAAAAGGGGGGCGACTGGCATGGTGATGACGATATGCCAGCGATAACGCCGCAATAGACGTTTAGATTATAATGATATATGCACATATGACGCCATAAAAGGGAATAAAGTCATTTTTTGCAGAGGCGCGCTCAGGAATGGAAGAAAGGGGGTCATATTATTGCAAGGAAACTAAGAGGCATGGACGTACAATGACATAACATACTGCAATTTTCGGATGAAACACGCACCACAGGCTACTTCACGAACGATTATAAGATAATAGGCGAGTCCAGGTAGAGTAAAAAGGGGGGTAAGCAATGTTAATTGAAGTTGCAGTGAAATAGTCACTGTTGACTAGTTAGTATCATAATAGCGGATAATATACTTATCAAAAGGTCTTGCGCCGCCCCAGTTTGGATACTGGATACGCCTATGATGAAGTACAACATGCAAAAAGGAACTATCTACGAATAGTAACATATTTATAGTGCTGGGTAGCAACTTGTCTGCGGTTAATATTTTTCCCCAATTTGACCTCCCTTTTTCACTAACCTGGTACCGCCTATGGCAAAAAAAAGAAGATTTATAACTGTTTTGTCTAATGTCACAATCACATACCATTTCATTTATCAAAAAAACAACATCAAAAAATGGTTGGATTACGCATTTACTTCACCCCTATATTGAGTGACCTGCACATACCTATGATTTTTGAATTTTCAAACGTCACCGTCATATATCAATTTCCAATTCAATCCCTATCGATTCCTATTAGTTGTGTTAAAATCGGTCGATAAACATCAAAGCTATGTTGGATAAAAAATATCACTAAAATTTGTAGTTTTTTCCCTGTTGCCTGTTGCCCCCCTATCCAAAATTTAGATTTGTGTATTATTTAGAAACGTAGATCGTGTTGAGGGGAACCAAACACCGTTTCATTTGTGAAAATCGGACGGGTAGATCTCGAGATCTCCGGGGAGGCGGAATCTGCCCCCCCCCCCTCCCCCTGTTACAAATAGGGGTAGCCAGAAGCCTGTTACAAATAGGGTTCAAGGGACAAATCTTGTGACGTTTCGCATACGTCATTAGTGTGATTTCTACCGCACTTCGTTTTCGCTATTTGAACCGACCGGCACTGAAACGCATCATGTGTTCATAAGCTATAAATATTATTGCCCATAGCTTTGTCAATATTCATTGGATTTCCAATTGAAAATAATGCCGACACTCGTCTTGAAAATGCACATCTTTTGATGGGTGGTTCGTACCTGTAACTGCAATGTTTGCTGCAGTAGAAGCACACCCATAATGTATGCCCCTATTATACACGTGACTTCAGGTTTTGAATAAATACTTTGTTTAATTTTGAACCGATTTCCAATTGAAAATTACCATAAGATGCTTCGTAAAAAAATACATGTTTGTATGGGTGGCTGGTCGCGGTACCTGCAATATATCGATTACATTGTGTTAATGTTTGTTCCTGTATTACACTGGCTTGCGCAAAGTTTGTGATGAGCTATACATATTATTTGCGATAACTTTGTCAATTTTCATTTGATTTACAATTGAAAATAATACCGACACTCGTCTTGAAAAGGCTCACCTTTCCGTGGGTGGCTCGTACCGGTAGCTGTGCGTGTGCGTGTGCGTGTGCGTGTGCGTGTGCGTGTGCGTGTGCGTGTGCGTGTGCGTGTGCGTGTGCGTGTGCGTGTGCGTGTGCGTGTGCGTGTGCGTGTGCGTGTGCGTGTGCGTGTGTGTGTGCGTGTGCGTGTGCGTGTGCGTGTGCGTGTGCGTGTGCGTGTGCGTGTGCGTGTGCGTGTGCGTGTGCGTGTGCGTGTGCGGGTGCGTGTGCGTGTGCGTGTGCTGTGTGTGTGTGTGTGTGTGTGTGTGTGTGTGTGTGTGTGTGTGTGTGTGTGTGTGTGTGTGCGTGTGCGTGTGCGTGTGCGTGTGCGTGTGCGTGTGCGTGTGTGTGTGTGTGTGTGTGTGTGTCTGTGTGTGTATGTTTGTGTGTGTGTGTGTGTGTGTGTGTGTGTGTGTGTGTGTGTGTGTGTGTGTGTGTGTGTGTGTGTGTGTGTGTGTGTGTGTGTGTGTGTGTGTGTGTGTGTGTGTGTGCGTGTGCGTGTGCGTGTGCGTGTGCGTGTGCGTGTGCGTGTGCGTGTGTGTGTGTGTGTGTGTGTGTCTGTGTGTGTATGTTTGTGTGTGTGTGTGTGTGTGTGTGTGTGTGTGTGTGTGTGTGTGTGTGTGTGTGTGTGTGTGTGTGTGTGTGTGGGTGGGTGGGTGGGTGTGTGTGTGTGTGTGTGTGTGTGTGTGTGTGTGTGTGTGTGTGTGTGTGTGTGTGTGTGTGTGTGTGTGTGTGTGTGTGTGTGTGTGTGTGCTATCCGTGTGAACCGAGGACAAAACATGATAACACAACGGGCTACCGAGGACCGCAAATTACAACCGAGGACCTGGTCCCGGCCCTCGCTATTTTCACCAATCAGAACGCGTTTTCTTGCGCTCTAGGATCACGTGACCGAATTTCTCATATTTCCTCGATTGTGACGAAAAATATGATATTTGTAACACACGTGTGTTAAGTGTGTATCACCTCTCAAGTTTCAGGTGCGTAGACATTTGTGTTAACCCTCGCCCCGCTGGGGTACCTAGCCGAACACGCCCTGCTGGGGGGGGGCAGATTCTGCCCCCCTACCTAACTCCCGAACCAATGGCCGTAGCGAGACGCGCGAGGCGGCGATTGAAAGCCCTCGATGAGACAATTCTAAGCGTGCTTAAAAAAATACCAAAGGTCAAGGTCAAAGGTCAATATCAGGTCAAAGGTAAACATATCGTGTTTTCGGGTAATTGCCTGCAGAGACCAGACTATCAACAACAGCGCGCCCAAACTCAACCAATACACTTCCAATGAAGACGATAAGATACTGCCTGAGTATAAGACTCATACTAAGTACAGGTCAAGGTCAAGGTCAGGTCACGACAAGCAAAAGTAATATGAAAACCGCGTGATACATGTTTTATGGGTTATTTCAGACGACAAATGCACTGGTTACGGTAATTTTGATATTTGACCTCAAGGTCAGGTCAATATCAGGTCAAATCTGGTCAAATTTTGAAATAACAAAAATGCATTGCAAGACACATGTTTCTTGTTCAGTTTGGTCCCAGGATGCCAATGGTGTATTTTGTTTTTGTGTACGACGTATAAAATGTCAAAAAATTGCTATTGGAAAAAATCACGTCATCAGATTTTACATATATTACAGCCATTTGGGGGTCAAAAGTAAAGATATTGATTTGAAATTTAGCATGGTCACTACTTAGGGGTAGTTTTCCTACATATTTTCCGGTTTTTGAAATTTTTGCAAAATTTTGTTTTTTGGAGACATTTTCCCCCAAAAATGTTTTTTTTTAAAATTTTTGGGGTCCAAAAAGCAGAAGTCGAAAAATCCGAGATAGCCATGTTGTAGAAAATGCAATTTCCGATCTTCTGACGTTTTCTTTGCAATTTGCTTCAAAACACGATATTTGAGGATCGATCAAACATTTGTCCATTTTGACCCAAAATGGCGAAACATGACGTCACTTAAACATCATTTTCTCAAAAAATTACCGGCCGATTTTGTCGATTTTTTTTTATACAGACGGCAAATTGATGACAGATAAGGTACAGCAATAAAGGACAGGGACTCATATTTTAGCCCTCGCACTGCCGCGGGGAAGGTATCTGCCTAGAGATGCAAATCTGGAGCCCGCTGAGCCGGCGCCGGGGTCAACTTGGGGCCCGGCAGGGCTGAAGCCGTGCAAAACTTGGGGTTACCGGCCTAATGGCGGGCTCAATAGAAATTATGAACATGTACAAAAATACAATAGTTATATACAAAAATACAAAATAACAAAAATCTTGTTTCCTTTTTTTCTGAAAAAAAATCCAGGCAAAATTTATACAATAAATGGTATAATCAACTTAAGGTCATCTTACCAATCTTCATTCATCAATCATCATTGCAATGCATAACTCCATAACATAACTTTACCAGTGTGAGTGCATGCAGAAAGGTCAAACCTTAACCCTGGGCCGCTAAGGTGCTAACTGAGCTCCTTCTCCACATCCAAATAGTACTCCAACCAACTAGGATGTGAGCACTGAATAGACCCAGTCTAAACCAGCCCACTATCACAATTCACAACTTCAACTTCAACTTTGTATTCTGGCATATTCCATGGTGAAAGGTAGAGGTCTATGTACACGGCTGGACTTTTTAACTTTACCAGTAGGTGGGTTGTAAACTCCTAGATAGACCTAAAGCATGACATAGTTCTGAAACTCAACTTCACAGTAACATTCAGGTTAAAATCAAACCACAGTCAAGGCCCAAGGGTGTATGTTGATTGAGTTGATGCCACAACTTCAACTTGGATGAGGAATTGAGACAAATATGGGGGTACAGGCAATTTTGTGAGTTTTCATGGTACCTACCAGACATGTGCCAAGATCCAAAAAAGATCCAAGATCCAGGATCCACAGGATCCAAGATCTTGGATCTTGATGGATCTTGGATCCTATGTTTTCAATTTTGTCGAGAGATCCTATGGATCCTGGATCCTGCCCGGGACAGTTTGTCGCTGGATCCTGTGGATCTTGGATCTTGAAATTTGGTTTTGTCGTAAGATCCTGTGGATCACCCACCGGCGGCGACATGGATGGTTATCTGGTGAACTAATTTTAAAATGTTTTATCATGATGTCTTATTAGTGTGAATGTCCAGGGCTGCGGAGTCAGTAAAATTGCATCGACTCCGACTCCGACTCCGACTCCGACTCCGACTCCCACTCCGACTCCGATCTGAAAAAATCGACTGCGACTCCGGCCTATTATCCGGCCTCCGGTCCGGTTCTGCGGCTGTGTGCTAGATAACAATATATGCAATACCATTCATTTTTCATGTTTTCTTCCCATAAAGAGAACGTAAAACAATTATATGCGGCCTGTGGACTGACGTAGTTTGTTAGTTGTGCATCCAATTAGGTTGCACATATAACTGCAGGCGACAAAACCCGTGAAACGGGAATCGAGCAGCGAAGTTCGCCGCTCGATGCCCGTTTCGCGAGTTTTGTCTGGATATATAAGTGCGAACGCAGCTTGTCGTTGGCATTATGTCTTAAGGGGCCAGCCAGGGATATGGGGGAGCCAGCGTGGGGTCTGGGGAAGGGGAGGGGGCGGCGCCATAGGGCTAATGTAAAAATCCTGCGAATCTGGGGGTGCGGGAGAGGGTTTCAAGCGAACTTGGGTGTGCCCAGCCCTCCAGCCCCCCCCCCCCCCCCACCCCCCGGTGTCGACGCCCCTGGTAAGACTCAAAACATGAATTGTGCTCCCAAACATGTGCCCCCCCTTGGCTGATTTCTAAATACGCCACTGGCTGGCGTGGGAAAGTGTCAGAGAGCGCGCGCCAGAAGGAACGGAGTAGTCAGTAAGCTGACGGGAGCGGGTCGGTGCGGCGGTGACTCGCGGTTTTCGTGGAATCACCGTGGAGCCCAGGCACATGGTGAAGAGGAAGAGAAAGGTAGGTGCTAAGCAGCGGTTACTATGTGCTTTCTGGTCACTCTATTGTTTCTGACATGCATGTGCTTCGACTCTCAGCTGGTACCTTGTCCGGTAACGGTGGGGCTGGCGTCACCGTCGCGGCTGGCTTCTCACGAAAATCAATCTAATATAACCTAACCTAACCCAACCTAACCTACAACCTACAACCTACAACATACAACCTACAACCTACAACCTACAACCTACAACCTACAACCTACAACCTACAACTTTCAACCTACAACCTACAACCTACAACCTACAACCTACAACCTACAACCTAAGCCGCGACGGTGACGCCAGCCCCACCGAGACCCCTTGTCCCACCCAGCGCAGTAGGCCTTACACCCTCACGTATCATATTTCAATCAAATTTGTCGTGGAAGGATTTTTGGAGCCCAGCATTCCGCTGGCACAAAATTAGCAGTGGCGGCTCGTGGTCCCAAATGTGCCTGAGGCCCAAGTCTTGAAGTTGATACGAGTGAAGCGACTTGAGTTTAATTGATAACAAAATTAGATATAGATTATAGGCACGATGGGTGGGGACCATCCATTATTCGGTCAGTTTGTTTGTTTTTGTTTTTAATGAACAAAATTCGAAGGTGGATGAAGCCGAGAGGAGCTTCAATAAATATTTACTACCTATGTATGCGGAGGAAATTCTCATAAGGGGGTGGGTTTCGTTGAAGACTAGGTTTAAGCTTCACTGCCCCCCCCCCCCCCCCCCAGTGGTTTTCCACTTGCCACTCCCAAACCGTTAGAGATAGCGTCTTGAAACTTTAGGACTTTTCCTACAATTAAATAATACGTCTTGTGCAAAAATTTGAAAAAAATCGGTCCGCCAGAGGCGGTGCCAGGATCTCGTTTTGGGGAGGCAGATTGTCACGTCTGAACGGTTTTGAACGAAGTCGTGGGGTTTGCTTCCTTATTGTGAGTTCTACGGTACAATTAATGCACCAAATTCACTTGCGTAGCAATCTACAAGCAAAATACTAGTGATTGCACATAATTTGGGCAGAGGCGTACTCAGGTACACAAAATGGGAGGCGATATCTACTGGTGCGGGCTGGTAGTGACAACCAAGCTGCATACCTGGAACCGCCGTAAGTTACGCAACTCAGCGACAGGGACAGGCAGTCAGCTCTGGACGGATGATACACAGGTTCTGGTCAGCGACAGGGCAGGGAGTCAGCTCTGGACGGATGATACACAGGTTTTGGTCAGCGGCAGGGACTGGGAGTCAGCTCTGGACGAATGATACACAGGTTTTGATCAGCGGCAGGGACAGGGAGTCAGCTCTGGACGGATGATACACATGTTCTGGTCAGCGACAGGGACAGGGAGGGGCTCTGGTCAGTGTCAGGGACAGGGAGTCAGCTCTGGTCAGCGGCAGGGACAGGGAGTCGGCTCGGGACGGATGATACACAGGTTCTGGTCAGCGGCAGGGACAGGGAGGGGTTCTGGTCAGCGGCAGGGACAGGGAGTCAGCTCTGGACGGATGATACACAGGTTCTGGTCAGCGGCAGGGACAGGGAGTCAGCTCTGGACGGATGATACACAGGTTCTGGTCAGCGGCAGGGACAGGGAGTCAGCTCTGAACGGATGATACACTCCCAATATCCTCCCTCGTATTCCGTCGGTTTTCCACCGAGTCAACAATCTGCTGCTTAGCCCTGGCGGCGGCGGACAGCGGGACGCTAACCCTCTCCCGGCCGGCGGAGGTGACATGCAGGCCTCCCTGAGCGGGCGTTGACCGGGACCGGGCCAGCCGTCGCCCGCCGCTCCTGACCCGGCGACACGTGCTGACAGGTCACAACTGCCGGGCCACTCACTGTCAATCACTTCTTGTGACGACCAACGCGTCCAAACACCACGGCAAGTCTACAGGGGCAAACGGCGTCAGTGCCAACTGCCACCCCACGTGACTATAACTACTGGCTAGTGAAATCATCTGAACATGCGATTCTGAAACCGCCTCCCCGCGACACACCACCCTCAGGCCGCCTAATATCCCAGACAAAATAAACCTGAAAATATTACAATAGACTTGTCAAAAATATAAGCGTCCACGATGGCGGCAACTGGACCGCAGCGACCGCAGCAGCAGCGGCAGCAGAGGCGGCGGCGGCGGCGGCAACAGCTGGGATGGATGGTTATGTCAAGAAGAGGCCGAGGTAAACTGGGTGAGTGACGGGAACTAGGAGAGGAAGAGGAACTAGGTCAACGCCCTCTGTCTGGCCGCTGCCGATACGGGATTCACTCGGCACCCCTGAAGTCTAACATTTTTGCGTGCCGTATTCGAATTACGTTTTCTCGTTGTTTTCAACAATAAGTATAATCTGACAATAAGTAATTCTCGTTTTTCGTACCGTATAAAAACAATTAACACAAAAAGGTAAAACATTGCCTACACTAGAGATGCAAAATTGGAGCACAGCGGCCCAGCGCTGGGCCCAAATTCAGGCCCGGCAGGGCTTCTGTGGGTCTCAACTCGGTCTGAACTCGATCTTGCTGGGCTCATGCTGGGCTCAGCACGGACAACCTAGTGTTGAAGGGATGCACTGCTGGGCTTGGTGCTGGGATTTTATAGCTCCAGGATAATAGCTGGGCTTTTTGCTGGGCTTACCAACAGGTGTGCTGGGCCTGTGCCGGTGCTGGCCCCTGACTTTCGGATTTTTTTTGCATCTCTAGCCTACACCCTGAGTAAATATGGGATAGGTCTCGAATTTCACATTGCATGGACGTAGTTAACATAAAGGGTCTTGATTTTCACATAGTATGGACCCAGTAAACACACGGGGTCTCGTATTTCACATTGCATGACCTCAGTATTAACACACACAGGGTCTCGGATTTCACATTGCGTGGGCACATTTAACACGCGGTCCTCGGATATCGCTGAAGTCCTCGGTATTTCTTTCCTGCATCAAACGTGCTGCAAAACTTTTTGAATAAAACTGTTATCAACAAACGTACCCCTTCACTGCCACCAACGTTTCGGCAAATCACGAACATCGTAGCTCAATAGGAACTAGTGGTCCTCGATTGGCGGAAAATATCATGTGTCCTCGGTTGTTGCAACTAGTCTGTATGTGTGTGTGTGTGTGTGTGTGTGTGTGTGTGTGTGTGTGTGTGTGTGTGTGTGTGTGTGTGTGTGTGTGTGTGTGTGTGTGTGTGTGTGTGTGTGTGTGTGTGTGTGTGTGTGTGTGTGTGTGTGTGTGTGTGTGTGTGTGTGTGTGTGTGTGTGTGTGTGTGTGTGTGTGTGTGTGTGTGTGTGTGTGTGTGTGTGTGTGTGTGTGTGTGTGTGTGTGTGTGAATTATATAGGATAGCCGGTATGACGTTATAACTGGTTTTGGCGACGCAACACCGATCAACACACATTTGTGGGTAGGTATATCACATTTATTTATGCACATGAACATTATGAGTGTGTGTTCACGCAACGCCACTCCACAAAAGTTAGCACATGCACCTGTAACTGTGTGACTTCTGCTTGTGGTTACAGTTTTAAGTAATTACATCTGTCAATTGTGAACCGATTTCCAATTGAAAATTGCCAATAGATGCTTCGTGATAAGACATATTTGTTGATTGGTGGCTCGTCGGCGTTCATGAAAAATATCGATTAAATTTTGACTAAGTTTTTTTTAAATAAATATTATTGGCTAAGTTTTTTTTTTATAAATATTAATATTATTATTACTTTGTCAATTTTCATTAGATTTCCAATTAAAAATAATGTCGACACTCGTCTTGAAAAGGCACATCTTTTGATGGGTGGCTCGTACCGGTAGCTACAATATTAACTGCACATCCACACATTTACTTACATCCACCACACACACCGATAAACACACATTTGTGGATATGTATATCACATTTATTTATGCACATGAACATTATGAGTATGTGTTCACGCAACGCCACTCCAACTCTACTCATAGAAGGCCATAGTGTAAACATTCACACATTTTCAATCGCGACCAATATACTCGCAAGTCGCGACCCAGCAAACGAGGTTGTTACTGTTGCTTACATATTCTGATTCAAGGATAGACTTTTGCCGGTATGACGTTACAACTCGTTTTGGTGACTCAAGATTATTGTGACGTCATATGTATTAATATCAATATTTTACAAATTATGACAAATTGGTACTTTTTCGCAAAAACGAATGCCAGAACCGTAATCAGGACACTCGTTTCCCTCGTTCCACATACTTTTCCCAATGTGCACTATTCCCTTTAAGCAGAATATAACTTGAGCTGTAAATGATAGCAAAGCCCAATTGAGCCGAGCTATGAATGTGTTGCTGAGTGTTGACTGTTGAGTATTTGGAGATTCAGATTTCGATAGTGTAACATGTGCCCCGTCCCAGAGTGTTGAATGTTGAGTATGTATCATGTGCCCCATGTAGAGTGTTTACTGTTCAGAGTATTTATCATGTGCCCCGTGTTAGTGTTTACAGTTCAGAGTATTTATCATGTGCCCCATGTAGAGTGTTTACTGTTCAGAGTATTTATCATGTGCCCCGTGTTAGTGTTTACAGTTCAGAGTATTTATCATGTGCCCCGTGTAGAGTGTTTACAGTTCAGAGTATTTATCATGTGCCCCGTGTTAGAGTGTTTACAGTTCAGAGTATTTATCATGTGCCCCGTGTTAGAGTGTTTACTGTTTAGAGTATTTATCATGTGCCCCGTGTTAGTGTTTACAGTTCAGAGTATTTATCATGTGCCCCGTGTAGAGTGTTTACTGTTCAGAGTATTTATCATGTGCCCCGTGTTAGTGTTTACAGTTCAGAGTATTTATCATGTGCCCCGTGTTAGAGTGTTTACTGTTCAGAGTATTTATCATGTGCCCCGTGTTAGAGTGTTTACTGTTCAGAGTATTTATCATGTGCCCCGTGTTAGTGTTTACAGTTCAGAGTATTTATCATGTGCCCCGTGTAGAGTGTTTACAGTTCAGAGTATTTATCATGTGCCCCGTGTTAGAGTGTTTACTGTTCAGAGTATTTATCATGTGCCCCGTGTAGAGTTTTTACTGTTCAGAGTATTTATCATGTGCCCCGTGTTAGAGTGTTTACTGTTCAGAGTATTTATCATGTGCCCCATGTAGAGTGTTTACTGTTCAGAGTATTTATCATGTGCCCCGTGTTAGTGTTTACAGTTCAGAGTATTTATCATGTGCCCCGTGTAGAGTGTTTACTGTTCAGAGTATTTATCATGTGCCCCGTGTTAGAGTGTTTACAGTTCAGAGTATTTATCATGTGCCCCGTGTTAGAGTGTTTACTGTTTAGAGTATTTATCATGTGCCCCGTGTTAGAGTGTTTACAGTTCAGAGTATTTATCATGTGCCCCGTGTAGAGTGTTTACAGTTCAGAGTATTTATCATGTGCCCCGTGTTAGAGTGTTTACAGTTCAGAGTATTTATCATGTGCCCCGTGTTAGAGTGTTTACTGTTTAGAGTATTTATCATGTGCCCCGTGTTAGTGTTTACAGTTCAGAGTATTTATCATGTGCCCCGTGTAGAGTGTTTACTGTTCAGAGTATTTATCATGTGCCCCGTGTTAGAGTGTTTACTGTTTAGAGTATTTATCATGTGCCCCGTGTTAGTGTTTACAGTTCAGAGTATTTATCATGTGCCCCGTGTAGAGTGTTTACTGTTCAGAGTATTTATCATGTGCCCCGTGTTAGTGTTTACAGTTCAGAGTATTTATCATGTGCCCCGTGTTAGAGTGTTTACTGTTCAGAGTATTTATCATGTGCCCCGTGTTAGAGTGTTTACTGTTCAGAGTATTTATCATGTGCCCCGTGTTAGTGTTTACAGTTCAGAGTATTTATCATGTGCCCCGTGTAGAGTGTTTACAGTTCAGAGTATTTATCATGTGCCCCGTGTTAGAGTGTTTACTGTTCAGAGTATTTATCATGTGCCCCGTGTAGAGTTTTTACTGTTCAGAGTATTTATCATGTGCCCCGTGTTAGAGTGTTTACTGTTCAGAGTATTTATCATGTGCCCCATGTAGAGTGTTTACTGTTCAGAGTATTTATCATGTGCCCCGTGTTAGTGTTTACAGTTCAGAGTATTTATCATGTGCCCCGTGTAGAGTGTTTACTGTTCAGAGTATTTATCATGTGCCCCGTGTTAGAGTGTTTACAGTTCAGAGTATTTATCATGTGCCCCGTGTTAGAGTGTTTACTGTTTAGAGTATTTATCATGTGCCCCGTGTTAGAGTGTTTACAGTTCAGAGTATTTATCATGTGCCCCGTGTAGAGTGTTTACTGTTCAGAGTATTTATCATGTGCCCCGTGTTAGAGTGTTTACAGTTCAGAGTATTTGTCATGTGCCCCGTGTTAGAGTGTTTACAGTTCAGAGTATTTATCATGTGCCCCGTGTAGAGTGTTTACTGTTCAGAGTATTTATCATGTGCCCCGTGTTAGAGTGTTTACAGTTCAGAGTATTTGTCATGTGCCCCGTGTTAGAGTGTTTACAGTTCAGAGTATTTATCATGTGCCCCGTGTAGAGTGTTTACTGTTTAGAGTATTTATCATGTGCCCCGTGTAGAGTGTTTACTGTTCAGAGTATTCATCATGTGCCCCGTGTTAGAGTGTTTACTGTTCAGAGTATTTATCATGTGCCCCGTGTAGAGTGTTTACAGTTCAGAGTATTTATCATGTGCCCCGTGTTAGAGTGTTTACAGTTCAGAGTATTTATCATGTGCCCCGTGTAGAGTGTTTACTGTTCAGAGTATTTATCATGTGCCCCGTGTTAGAGTGTTTACTGTTCAGAGTATTTATCATGTGCCCCGTGTAGAGTGTTTACTGTTCAGAGTATTTATCATGTGCCCCGTGTTAGTGTTTACAGTTCAGAGTATTTATCATGTGCCCCGTGTAGAGTGTTTACTGTTCAGAGTATTTATCATGTGCCCCGTGTAGAGTGTTTACTGTTCAGAGTATTTATCATGTGCCCCGTGTTAGAGTGTTTACAGTTCAGAGTATTTATCATGTGCCCCGTGTTAGAGTGTTTACTGTTCAGAGTATTTATCATGTGCCCCGTGTAGAGTGTTTACTGTTTAGAGTATTTATCATGTGCCCCGTGTTAGAGTGTTTACTGTTCAGAGTATTTATCATGTGCCCCGTGTAGAGTGTTTACTGTTCAGAGTATTTATCATGTGCCCCGTGTTAGTGTTTACAGTTCAGAGTATTTATCATGTGCCCCGTGTTAGAGTGTTTACAGTTCAGAGTATTTATCATGTGCCCCGTGTTAGAGTGTTTACTGTTCAGAGTATTTATCATGTGCCCCGTGTTAGTGTTTACTGTTCAGAGTATTTATCATGTGCCCCGTGTTAGTGTTTACTGTTCAGAGTATTTATCATGTGCCCCGTGTTAGAGTGTTTACTGTTCAGAGTATTTATCATGTGCCCCGTGTTAGAGTGTTTACAGTTCAGAGTATTTATCATGTGCCCCGTGTTAGAGTGTTTACTGTTCAGAGTATTTATCATGTGCCCCGTGTTAGTGTTTACTGTTCAGAGTATTTATCATGTGCCCCGTGTTAGAGTGTTTACTGTTCAGAGTATTTATCATGTGCCCCGTGTTAGAGTGTTTACTGTTTAGAGTATTTATCATGTGCCCCGTGTTAGAGTGTTTACAGTTCAGAGTATTTATCATGTGCCCCGTGTTAGAGTGTTTACTGTTTAGAGTATTTATCATGTGCCCCGTGTTAGAGTGTTTACAGTTCAGAGTATTTATCATGTGCCCCGTGTTAGAGTGTTTACTGTTCAGAGTATTTATCATGTACCCCGTGTTAGAGTGTTTACTGTTCAGAGTATTTATCATGTGCCCCGTGTAGAGTGTTTACTGTTCAGAGTATTTATCATGTGCCCCGTGTTAGAGTGTTTACTGTTCAGAGTATTTATCATGTGCCCCGTGTTAGAGTGTTTACAGTTCAGAGTATTTATCATGTGCCCCGTGTTAGAGTGTTTACTGTTCAGAGTATTTATCATGTGCCCCGTGTAGAGTGTTTACTGTTCAGAGTATTTATCATGTGCCCCGTGTTAGAGTATTTACTGTTCAGAGTATTTATCATGTGCCCCGTGTAAAGTGTTTACTGTTCAGAGTATTTATCATGTGCCCCGTGTTAGAGTGTTTACAGTTCAGAGTATTTAGCATGTGCCCCGTGTAGAGTGTTTACTGTTTAGAGTATTTATCATGTGCCCCGTGTAGAGTTTTTACTGTTCAGAGTATTTATCATGTGCCCCGTGTTAGAGTATTTACTGTTCAGAGTATTTATCATGTGCCCCGTGTTAGAGTGTTTACTGTTTAGAGTATTTATCATGTGCCCCGTGTTAGAGTGTTTACAGCTCAGAGTATTTATCATGTGCCCCGTGTAGAGTGTTTACTGTTCAGAGTATTTATCATGTGCCCCGTGTTAGAGTATTTACTGTTCAGAGTATTTATCATGTGCCCCGTGTAAAGTGTTTACTGTTCAGAGTATTTATCATGTGCCCCGTGTTAGAGTGTTTACTGTTCAGAGTATTTATCATGTGCCCCGTGTAGAGTGTTTACTGTTCAGAGTATTTATCATGTGCCCCGTGTTAGTGTTTACAGTTCAGAGTATTTATCATGTGCCCCGTGTTAGAGTGTTTACAGTTCAGAGTATTTATCATGTGCCCCGTGTAGAGTGTTTACTGTTCAGAGTATTTATCATGTGCCCCGTGTTAGAGTATTTACTGTTCAGAGTATTTATCATGTGCCCCGTGTAAAGTGTTTACTGTTCAGAGTATTTATCATGTGCCCCGTGTTAGAGTGTTTACTGTTCAGAGTATTTATCATGTGCCCCGTGTTAGAGTGTTTACTGTTCAGAGTATTTATCATGTGCCCCGTGTAGAGTGTTTACTGTTCAGAGTATTTATCATGTGCCCCGTGTTAGAGTGTTTACTGTTCAGAGTATTTATCATGTACCCCGTGTTAAAGTGTTTACAGTTCAGAGTATTTATCATGTGCCCCGTGTTAGAGTGTTTACTGTTCAGAGTATTTATCATATGCCCCGTGTTAGAGTGTTTGCTGTTCAGAGTATTCATCATGTGCCCCGTGTTAGAGTGTTTACTGTTCAGAGTATTTATCATGTGCCCCGTGTTAGAGTGTTTACTGTTCAGAGTATTTATCATGTGCCCCGTGTTAGAGTGTTTACAGTTCAGAGTATTTATCATGTGCCCCGTGTTAGAGTGTTTACAGTTCAGAGTATTTATCATGTGCCCCGTGTTAGAGTGTTTACTGTTCAGAGTATTTATCATGTGCCCCGTGTTAGAGTGTTTACTGTTCAGAGTATTTATCATGTGCCCCGTGTTAGAGTGTTTACAGTTCAGAGTATTTATCATGTGCCCCGTGTTAGAGTGTTTACAGTTCAGAGTTTTTATCATGTGCCCCGTGTTAGAGTGTTTACTGTTCAAAGTATTTATCATGTGCCCCGTGTTAGAGTGTTTACTGTTCAGAGTATTTATCATGTGCCCCGTGTTAGAGTGTTTACTGTTTAGAGTATTTATCATGTGCCCCGTGTTAGAGTGTTTACAGTTCAGAGTATTTATCATGTGCCCAGTGTTAGAGTGTTTACTGTTCAGAGTATTTATCATGTGCCCCGTGTTAGAGTGTTTACTGTTCAGAGTATTTATCATGTGCCCCGTGTAGAGTGTTTACTGTTCAGAGTATTTATCATGTGCCCCGTGTTAGAGTGTTTACTGTTCAGAGTATTTATCATGTGCCCCGTGTTAGAGTGTTTACTGTTCAGAGTATGTATCATGTGCCCCGTGTTAGAGTGTTTACAGTTCAGAGTATTTATCATGTGCCCCGTGTTA
>JAXIVJ010002576.1:70000-107141 GCA_036785665.1 Chirona hameri
GGTGGGATCGGATGGATTTCCAGACTTGAAGATGGGGTGGACGATAGAATGTTTCCATTCATCAGGGATGTCAGATCTCATGATGCAGGTGTTTATAATATGCAGGATGACGTCACAGGTAGCTGGGAATCCGGTTTTAAGCATTCGGATGCACACCCCATCAGCACCGCGTGCGGCTGAGTTACGCATGCCGAAAATTGTACGACCGAGTTCATCGAGCGAGATTGCTCTGGGTTTAAAGCTGCAGGCACCGACACGGGGGAGGCGAATATTGAGCTTTGGGGCTGTGGTTTTGGTGCGGATCTCAGAAGCGATGCGCGGACCAATGGACACGAAGAAGGAGTTTAAGTCGTCAGCGGATACATCGGGCTGAACACTTTGTCCGTCCTTCTTGCCAGCTACAACTGACCGTATGCTTTGCCACACCTTGTTGGGACCCCTCTCACTGATCTCCCTCTGGAGTTCACCACGTCGGTCGCGTCTCAGCGCGGTACGGACAGAGCGGTTTAGATCTCTGTAGACCTCCGACTGTCGACCGAAACGCCGTAGCGCGGCGCGGCGTTGGTCCATGATTTTTCGAGTGGCAGAGGAGGCCGGAGGAGCGGTGGGATTTCGGATAGTCACGTTTTTTATAGGCGCATGGTCGTCAAAAACGGGCAATAATTGGGTCAGGAAGGCGTTCCACTGGTCGCTTACAGACGTGGCACGAAACACACGCTCCCAGTTAGCAGACAACAGGTCATAGTTAACCCGGCAGTCACTGGGGTATATTCTGTAACACGACTCACTGGGGGGCATTTTTTAGCCCCCCTGGTATCTTCAGAACCAATGATCGCAGCGGGACGCGCAAGGCGGCATTCGAAAGCGCTCAATGAGAGAAGCCTAACGCAAACTTAAAAATGTCAAATTAAGGTCACATGTCAGGTCACGGTCAAGTCAAACGTCAAAATCGAGGTATTTGAGTTTATGGACAATACTTGCCATCCATGACCTTCGATTACGCCTATAATCACCCAAAGTGATGTCAAAGGTATGATACATATCCCACATGAGCTAAAGTGAGATTGTTGGAAAAGAGCAAGGTCAAGGTCAGGTCACAAAAGGTTACTACACTCAAAATATCAACGAAAGTCATGCAGCAATAGTAGAAGTCATTTTACCACCTGACTTCATTTACGTGAAGTTAGTGTCAAGTTCAGGTCAAGTTCAGGTCACTGAAGGTCAAAATTTGAAATTTATAAATCGGAATAAAAAAGGCATGTTTCTATATCAGATTTATCTAAAGAAAACAGTGCTGGCATTTATTTGTCTGTATCCGGTCAATAAAATCCAAAAAACGCAATTTCAAAATCTGACGTCATGATTTACCCATACTTTATATGTCATGAAAGTAAAAAAAGATGATATAATTTTGAAATTTGGTGTGGTAGTTGCCCATATGTTGTTATTTGATATATATTCCGGTTTTTTCAATATCTTTCAAATATTTGATTTTGTGAGCATTTTTTCAAAAAAAGTTTTTTTTGAAAATTTTGGGTCAAAACCCAAATTTTTCGAAATTTCGAGATAGCCGGTTTGTAGCCCTTGCAATGTTCTACCTTTTAGCGTTTTTCGATTGCATTTTGCTTCATATGCGGCATTTGTAGGGCCTGGCAAAATTTAGCCGATTTTGGTGTCAAAATCGTGTTTAGTGACGTCACTAAATTCACTATATCTCAAATAAATTCTGACGAAATTTTTTATTTTTTTCTTATAATGTGTAAAAATGATGCCCGGATAGGTACTGAAAGTTTGGCGTCGATATCTGCATTAGTTATTGAGATATGCCTAATATTCCTAAGGGGGGGCTAAAAAAAGCCCCCCAGTGACTCGCGGGTTAAGCGCCTCTACATCTACACGGCTGATAGAGCGAGATTGGATAACGGTTGGTTTCTTACATTGTTTTGGGACATCAATAACTGCATGAATGAGTTTGTGTGGGCTGAAGTGACAGAAAGTAACACTACAATCACGTACCGGTTCACGATTTTTGACGATACATACATCTAAGAGGGACCCGGAAGTATAAGTTGGAACGGTTACTAGCTGCTCGAGGGAGTAGTCAGCTAAAAAGTCACTGAGGTGTACACGCGCGCGAAAGCTCTGGTCCTTCATGATATCACAGTTCAGGTCGCCACAGATGACAAATGGGACCTTTGGGTGGTCAATTAATACTCGTTGTAGCTGGGTCTCGAGGTCAGCGAAGTCGGCGCGCAGGGCGGCATCAGAGTGTCGAGGTGGCCGGTAGAGCGAGCCAACGATCAGCTGTCGGTTCCGCTCAAGCTTTAGCAGCGCCCACCGAGACTCGAGCAAGCTACCGGGGTGCGAGGAGACGCTCAGCTTCAGCGCTACTGATGTTATGGTGGTTTTCGTGAGGATAGCGACCCCACCGTAGCCGCTGCCGTCTGGTCGGTCAGCTCGGCTGACGAGTAGCCGGGGATCACCATCAGGCGATTTGGGGTGGTGGGGCGCACATGTCTCGTGTGTGTGTGTGTGTGTGTGTGTGTGTGTGTGTGTGTGTGTGTGTGTGTGTGTCGGCTGCATTGGGTGCAAGACGTCTCAACACACCGTCCAACCTGTCAACGCATGGCTCACCTGGGGCCCTCACTGAGCTCTCCAAATGCGTCAGAACTGCCGCCGTCACCAGCATCTGCGTCAGTAACCGCCGTTATCCTGAACTATGACGCGCCAGGGTCATCTCGGCGGCAAACTGTGACGCGGGCGCCATTCTGGCCGCTCTCGTCAGCAGCCTGACCGGAGTGGGACGAGGCTGGTAATTTGTTGTCGTGGCCTGCGGGCCGGGCCACGGCTGCCGCTGCGACGTATACGGTATGACGTTCCCCTTTGGACGTGCGCCAAAGCGAGCCGTTTGCCACAGCCCACACGGCGAGACGGCAGTGGCGGCTGCGCCGACATATAGTAACGAGTGTTCAGATGGATGATCCGCTTGAGTAATCGGCCGTGGGCCTGGTAAAGTAATTACAACTGGTCCTGCTCCACTGCACATGCCAGCGATTCGCTGAGATGTTGGTAAAATCGGACATACGGACCTTCATTTAGGACAGGGATACGGGAATGGGATAAGGGAAAAGGGATACAGAATACGGGAACAGGATACGGGAACGGGATAGGGGAACGGGAACGGGAACGGGATACGGGAACGGGATACGTGATACGGGATACGGGATACGGGATACGGGATACGGGATACGGGATACGGGATACGGGATACGGGATACGGGATACGGGATACGGGATACGGGATACGGGATACGGGATACGGGATACTGGACACGGGATACGGGATACGGGATACGGGATACGGGATACGGGATACGGGATACGGGATACGGGATACGGGATACGGGATACGGGATACGGGATACGGGATACGGGATACGGGATACGGGATACGGGATACGGCAACGGGATACGGCAACGGGATCAGAGTTCGCCACGGGCTGGCCCTACGGGCCATGGGCCGGGCCTGGGCTGGGCCTGGGCCGGGCCTCAACTTTAAGGAAATCACCGGGCTCTGGACGGGCCTGGGCTGATAATGTTGAAGTCTTTCTTTATATGAATCGAGCGCATATGGTTTTGCTCAATCAGCACTAGACGCTTGTTAGCCAAATCGATGACACAAGGCACTACTTGCACAAACTCGAGACCGAAGAGGGTTGGTTTGTGGACCAAGCACCGTATCCTCTTGGGACCAAGATGACAACAAAAATGAAACTTATTAGCTGGTGGGCGCCACTTATTGTCACTTGCACCAGGCGGTTGTTATCCCGATGCCTATAAGCCATTGCACGATTGGCGACAATGACGTCACCGGGGCAAAACCTTTTGGATCTCTTAAAGTTTCTTTTTCATAAATATGAGACTCTATACTGTCTGACATTCATTATTGATGATGTACTTTACATGTATGTCACTTGCGAAGTAGTGTTTCATATATTTAGCTTGCTATGACGGTCGTCGGATAGAAGTGTGCCCCGGTGACGTCACTTGCCCTACCTGCGCAATAGGACGGTGCTACCTAGTATTTTATGGCCTTGGCGCGCAGCTTTCTTTGTTCTCTGCGTAATTTGGAATGTAATATGGCGATCAGTGAAGACCGAGAATTCACTAACCTTGGTCAGTATCAGTTGTCCGTCATAGAGATCAGTAATGGTGTTTACATAGCAGTTAGAAATTAGTGGAGGATTAGTGGAGGATTGTCTACTATTTGGTAGGGTGCTTTTTTTGGTGGAAATCACTAGAATACAAACAATAATCGATGCCAATTGGTCTTCCGGATGGGTTTAGCGCATAAAAGTTGGTAATTATGCGATAAATTTGTTTAAAACACCTTAATCGTCATTTTGAGGTTCCCTTCATTTTATTATTATGACCGCCCTTTCCCTTTGTTAGTAGCCATATATGGCAGCCTACAGCCATTTGAGATGGCCGTACTGTGCCATATCTGTGATCCTCTATATCGATTTGCGCTGTGTGTGGGAGGAAAAGGCGGTGATGCGACTCTGTGATGCACGACCGGCCGGCTAGCACTATCAACTGGAGTTGTTGCAGCAGTTGGCCGCCAGGGACCGCTAGTGAGCCAGGGTGTGATGACGTCGCAAGCAAATGGTAACAGTTAAATATTTAACGCTAAATGTGTATTTATTTATTTGTTTATAAATAAATCAATATTTATCAGTACTATTTGCTTGCGACGTCATAACACCCTGGCTCATTAGCGGTCCCTGGCGGCCAACTTCTGCAACAACTCCAGTTGATAGCACTTCTCCAGCCGACCGGCACTTCTCGGCCAAGGCCCTAGATACTCTTCTCGGCGAGTTTTCTGTGACCCGTGCTCGGCGCCTAGGTTTCCCGTAAGTGTTTGAATGTTGTATATCAGTATATGAGTATATACAGAGTTGCTGTTATTTTGGTATGTGCATTTCATACATTAACTACTGCAGCTAACGTCAGTTAAAACCGGGATTTGGAGCTGTCAGCCTTCCAAAAAATGGCGCATTCGTCGAAGTTTAGTTCAAAACAATAGTTATGGAGGTAGAGCGAGACAAATTCGCAGTAGGTATGATTTTTAACTTAAAAGAGTTGTTCTCATGTCGAAAATAACATGTTTTTCACAGTGTTTACAATAATGGAGTGCCAAGTACAATTGATAGCATGACAAGTCTGACATTAGAGCACTGACCGCAATGCAATAGAATACTCGCACGATTCAATCAATTGACGCACCTGCGCCATAGTTGTGATCAAATGAGGCGAAGGGAAACTTTAACTTCCCTTTATTAGTAGCCGAACCTCCACTAGTACTTAATTGCTATGTAAACACCATTAGTGTCTCTCAGTCCTCGTTGAATAAATGACATCATCCTTACATTGGTATAGCTTTTTACTTACAAAAAGCTAAAATAGCTGTGAATTCGCTAAATTTCTGATTGTTTATCAAATTGAAGCTCAAATGTTTTCATTAGCACATGTAATTTGTAAAATACTGCAATACATATCCTTTGTTATGTAATAACGTCATCAAAACGCAAAATCTTTGATTCACTGATTTTAAGTTCAATGCGTCGACTACTTCGATAAAACGCATTCGGATTCCTGTCGAATGTTTGTTGTTATTTTGGTTGGCATAGTGTTAGTGTGTCAATGTGGACTTAAATGGGTGGGTATGTGGATTGTACTTCAATGTATGTACCTATAAGTGCATCGGATCTACTCAGGCCGGGTGAGTGATGTTTAATGCAAGCAATCATGAGTTATAATTTGTCTGACTTCACAACATGCCTCGTTTTTTTTGTTTAATCATCAAGTTATCATTGTGGCGAAGGCACCTTTGTCTTATGTTGTTTGTATTTAACCTCATTTGTCTTACCTTAGCATGGATTAAATATTCTGTCCTTGATTTTGACATTCTTTCCACTGGGGCTTGGGCGCCAAATGATCACAGCAGTCGGTGCGCCATAAGCCACAACCATCATGACATGCTTGCGGCTTGCCTGTGTTTTCTTTGGTCAATTTCAACTTATTATTTCTGTTAAGAACCTGCAATTTCTGACAAAACATTGCCGGTGTTTTCTTTTGCCAATTTCAACTTCGTATTTATGTTAAGAAACTGCAATTTCTGGCAAAACATACCTAAAACCAATTGATCTGTTTGTCAGGTGTTGTACAATGTAGTATTGTGTCACTATTTATCTGATTGTTTTCCATGATCAACAATAGTTGTCATCAAATTGGTTTAATTGTTTCACATATATAGTATATAAGTAAATATGCTAGGATAATGATTGCAATTGTTGTGAAAATAAGATATGCTTAATCTGAACGGGCCGGCCGGGACTGGGCCTCAATATTCTACATTTGACCGGGCCTGTTCCGGGCTTGGGCTTGGTGTTCATGGGCCTGGGCTGGGCCGGGCTGGGGGTTCGTCACGGGGCAGTGTGACGAACTCTGAACGGGATACAGCAACGGGATACGGCAACGGGATATATCAACGGGATACGGCAACGGGATACGGGATACGGGATACGGGATACGGGATACGGGATACGGGATACGGGATACGGGATACGGGATACGGGATACGGGATACGGGATACGGGATACGGGATACGGGATACGGGATACGGGATACGGGATACGAGATACGGGATACGGGATACAGCAACGGGATACGGGATACGGGATACGGGATACGGGATACGGGATACGGGATACGGGATACGGGATACGGGATACGGGATACGGGATACGGGATACGGGATACGGGATACGGGATACGGGATACGGGATACGGGATACGGGATACGGGATACGGGATACGGGATACGGGATACGGGATACGGGATACGGGAACGGGAACGGGAACGGGAACGGGAACGGGAACGGGAACGGGAGCGGGAGCGGGAACGGGAACGGGAACGGGAACGGGAACGGGAACGGGAACGGGAACGGGAACGGGAACGGGAACGGGAACGGGAACGGGAACGGGAACGAGAACACGATAAAGAACGAGATGCGGAAATTGGATAAGGGAACGGGACACTTGCGTTTTTCACCTGTCTTAACCCTATTTTGTAACAGGCCCCTGGCTACCCCTATTTGTAACAGGGGGGGCGGATTTCGCCCCCCCCCCCCCGGAGATCTCGAGATCTACTGGTCCGATTTTAACAAATGAAACGGTGTTTGGTTCCCTCAACACGATCTACATTTCTAAATAATAATAAAAAATCTAAATTTTGGATAGAGGGGCAACAGAGGGGCAAAAACTACAAATTTTAGTGGTATTTTTGATCCAACATAGCTTTCATGTTTATCGACCGATTTTAACACAACTAATAGGAATCGATAGAGATTGAATTGGAAATTGATATATGACGGTGACGTTTGAAAATTCAAAAATCATAGGCGTGTGCAGGTCACTCAATATGGGGGTGAAGTAAATGCGTAATAAAACCATTTTTTATGTTGTTTTTTGATAAATGAAATGGTATGTGATTGTGACATTAGAAAAAACAGTTATAAATCAAATTTTTGCCATAGGCGGTACCAGGTTAGTGAAAAAGGGAGGTCAAATTGGGGAAAAATATTAACCGCAGACAAGTTGCTACCCAGCACTATAAATATGTTACTGATCGTAAATAGTTCCTTTTTGCATGTTGTACTTCATCGTAGGGGTATCCAGGATCCAAACTGGGGCGGTGCAAGACTTTTTGATAAGTATATTATCCGCTATTATGATACTAACTAGTCAACAGTGACTATTTCACTTACAATTTCAATTAACATTGCTTACCCCCTCTTTACCCTACCTGGACTCGCCTATTATCTTATAATCGTTCGTACAGTAGCCTGTGGTGCGTGTTTCATCCGAAAACTGCAGTATGTTATGTCATTGTACGCCCATGCCCCTTAGTTTCCTTGCAATAATATGACCCCCTTTCTTCCATTCCTGAGCGCGCCTCTGCAAAAAATGACTTTATTTCCTTTTCTGGCCTCATATGTGCATATATCATTATAAGCTAAACGTCTATTGCGCCGTTATTGCTGGCATATCGTCATCACCATACCAGTCACCCCCCTTTTCATGTGCCTGAACACGCCCCTGAAACTCTATATGTAATAAATTATGCAAATAATGGAAGCAGAAGCTATCTTTAACATCTTGATAGCTATAAATGCCCCTTGCATCGCTCTATTGGCTTCCCGCCAAGCATTGCATACTTCCTGGAACCCCCCCCCCCCTTTCAAGCCCCTGAAACCGCCTCTGCCATGTAATTTTTATGAGATTTCATTAACATCAACTAATTTGCACTTGTTGCAATCACCGTAAACCGATGTAACTCCTTCATACTTGAGGCAGTTAGGAAGAAACCGTGAAGGTCGCATTTCCGTATTATCGCCAAATGTCGCCTCCGAACCCACCCCAAACTGTGCCCTGGAACCGCCTCTGTTCAGGTTAAGAACTCAAAATTTTGACACCAAATGTGGTATTCAATTCCATGAAAATTCCCAAAATTTCATGGGCCTGCTCCCAGCCGTTCTGGAGATATCTGCGAAAAACATTAGGGGGGGGGGGGGGCGGAATGCGCCCCCCCCCCCCTGTTACAAATAGGGTTAAAATTATTAATAATGCAAAATCATTGACGTCGGGTCAGGGTATCTTAAAGGGAAATAATGACCTTTTGATTTTGTTAGCAACAATTGCTTAGGCTACCGTTATGGTTTTAAAATTATTTTATTTAAATTTAAGAATTAAATAAAGTTATTCACAAATTCAAAGTTGCAAGTTTGGAAAAAATACAAAACAAGTACCTTGTGTACTTCATGAAGGTCATTGACAAATTCGTCCTTCCCTACCATTGTTTACATCGAATGCGGCATTTTTGGAGGCTCTGTGACGTTTCCGATCAAACTGATCCGTGAAGCAATCCGTGAAGCATCCGTGATGCATGACTGACTATCAGTAAAGTCATGAATAACAACAACATGCAAACTATACCAACTCGAATGAAATAAGGGCGGAATTATTTGAACCCCAGGCAAGCAAGTATTCGCAAAGCACTCGGCACTGCGCCACAATAGCAAAAGGCGAGGGAAATGCATATTGGATACAATATTATTACGTCATAAGTTTCAGAAGTGTCAACTACTATGAAATACAGTGATAAAATACCTTTAATAATGATTAACAAGAAAATTCAAACTTAAAAATAATCATTTGAATAAGTCTTGAATTAGCTTTAAACTCAAAATCAGATATATTTTGCAATGCTACACAAGAATGGCACCAGTGACGTCATTAACGAAGCTTGCTACGGGACTTGGGTATACTAATCAGGAACACCTCGCCACAAATGGTTAAGTGCGCCGAGAAGCATGACAATGAATTTGTAAACAAATCGCCGACGCTAAATAGGTCGCGGTCGATGTGCATCGATGAGCTTCCGATTGAATTGCCAGTTTTGTGTTATTGTTTGTTAGTTTTTTGGGGAAAAATTATTGTTTGTCATGATAATATAAAGCATAGTGTTATATACAGCCACTGATAAATTATACAAAACTCCCAATGTTGAACACAAATGAATCGATTTTCACAAAATGAGGGTCGCAACCACTAACTATGCCGCCGTTGATGTGCATCGATGAGCTTCCCATTTTATTGCCACTTTTTCCAATCGCTGTTAGTTTTAGAAGATCGCCGGGCATATAATCACAACAAGCAGAACGCACAATATATTTTCCACTCCATTGCGTAAAAAAGCAATACGGGAAAAGCCCGCAGTTCGATGAGGACCAAAAGTACTTGCAAGTACCGATCGTTAAAAGTGTGGAACGCTTATCAACTATAACTTGAAATATCTTTCGGTAGGAGAGTTTTCATGCAAAATGTGATGAATTTACAATATATTTTGGTCTCATCTGGCGATTTCAAGTGCTAACTCCATTTTTGTGGGAAAAGGTCATTATTTCCCTTTAAGTAAGGCCCGACAGAAAGGTATTGCATCTTCGCTCACCCGACCATTAGGAAAAACAGGGTTTCCAAAGAGGAAATACTACTTGTCCTTTGCATTGTATGTGTATTAGCCCACGCCGGGCCTCTTTGCCACCTTCGCCCTGGTGGGGGAGTCAAAATACTAACTCGAAAAGTGAAAGGGCTGGAAAGACGCAAGAAAAGGTGTTGGAAAGCTCTCAACAAGGACATTCGAAGTTACTTTGGACATTTTTGGGGTTCGGGCCAATATCGAGATCATCAGAGGTCATCAAAGGTCAAATTTTCCAAGTATAGGACCTTGCTCGAGAAAACGCCAAATATCTCGGGAACTATGATAGCTAGGAACAAACCGAAAAAAGGAAAAGCAATAGGCTCTTGACAAATGCAATCGCCATTGGTGTCCTTACATTTCAGCTCAAGTCAATAGTTTAAGCTCCGGAGGTCACCTAAGGAAACAATGGCATTTTCTTCGAAAAAGTTTTTCGTAAATAACTTGTTATCGGTTGAACATAGAGCAATACTTACCACCATCGTGCTTGTCTCGTCAAGCTGCTTCGAAACATAGTAATGGTGACCTGGCTAGGTCAACTTTAAAATTTGATTTCAGGTCAAGGTCATTTGGTAACCCAGGTAGGTCATGTTGCATATCGAGCAATGCGTCTTGACGAGATAAACACAGTGGTGCAATTATCACGTCTCTATATTTATTCTATCAAGAGTTATTGGTAAAAAAGTGCTGGTGAACTCAGATGACCTCAACTGACCTTGCAGAGCAGCAATTGACCTTGATGAGCAGCAATTGCACCCAGGTCATCAATAATGATCTAAAATTACATGATTATGAAAGAATAGACCTGATCTAATGCATATTCTTTGAATAGGAGGCATTTGTCGAGGGAAATACATTTGTGTATTTTCCCATTGACTTATTATGGAGGTCACAAAATTTATCTGATCTTAGGTGACGGATAAAGCAAATCCGAGATAAAGGAATTGAAGGTACTTATGACCTTATGAAATCCGGTAAGTTTCAAACATCTCGGACAAACACCGGCTTTGGCACAACCACACACAATATTGGAGGTAAGGTCACTTGACGTGACCTGGCGACCTGATCTTAGAATATCTGGGGTCAAAATGTTTACACAATGACAGCAATGTGGGTAATTGATGCTCAAACAGCTTTGTTCAATTTGGCAGCGCTGCGTGCCGTCATTTTCCCGCTATTTCCGAAAAACGTCAAGGGTGTGGGGGGGGGGGGGCGGAAGGTAGGGTTAGTAATTCTCATTACCACAATTAAAATAAAAACACTTAAAGGATATAATACGAATGCTCCGATTTGAAAGCGCGAGAAAAATGCATATATACTACATTGTAGCTAGTTAATAGTTATTCGCTTACCATTCAGATACGAAAATAGTACGAAAAGTAACATTTAACATTTGTGCAATGCTCAGTCTGCTGTAAGAATATTGACGTCAATTTAACAGCTTTATAGTCATTACTAACATCCTAGCCTTACATCACAAATTATCAGTCTACGAATACCTCATAGATGACCAGAACTGACCTGAACCGACTCGAGAAGCAGTAAGTAAGTAGGTGCTATGTACTAAGCGCACTGCCGCATAGGGAAACTCATTCATAAACCTGACAGCTTAAATAATATAGGCGTCTGCCCTGCCAGCAGCTGCAAACTAATGGTTATCCTGACGGCTACCACAGGCACAACTCGACAACGATGACTACATACAGCACTCTATATGCATACAGCACTATCCTGAGTTTTGTAACTAGTTTTATACAAAAATTTATGAGTTTTGAATTATCCCTAGAACTTATCAAATACACTTGTTTTATGTGATAATATAAGGGTTAGTTATACGACTAAAAATAAACATTTTGTGCCCTTACTTAGGAACACTGGCGGATCTAGGGCGGGGGGGGGGGCGGCAGATGGCAACCCCCATCCCAAGCTCGACAGGGGCGGCAATAGAAATTAGCCCCCTCAAAATTCGCTGAAACTGGCGATGAAAAATGGGTACTGCCTGCGAAAAAATAACTTCTTGCGAAAGAAAAGAAATGTTGTTTTTGCCTCGTCCGTGTTTCCTCTATTTGGTAGTATTTTGGTAGCAGTAGGGATAGGGAAAGTGGCGCGTCTGACGCTATTTTGGAGTGATTCACAACCAACGTAGGATATAATTTTACACGTCAGTCATCAGCACCATGCTGCGACGCAGCGCGTAGTGTCGCAGCATTTCATCATCATCTGATCATGTATTTCGTATGGCGCTCCATATATGACATGGCTTTTCAGGCCAAGTGTCATGACAGCAACAAATAAAATAAGCATAATCACATACAAACCTAAACAGCAATAAAACACAAAACATACACATTAAACCTACGGCTAAAATGACTACAGCTAACTCTCGCTCATCCACTTCCTGCAGCACCTACGGCACATGGCTGACGTCCGTGACTGTCGCACATTCGTTGGGACGGTGTTCCACAGAGCACAGGCCCGATAACTAAAAAAACTTACGGGCGTGCTCAGTGCGCACCCTGGGTAGCTGGAGCTGCATATTCTCGGTAGCACGTGTTTGCCTGCTCGATAATCGCCACGGTGTTCAAAACATTCAGAAAGACATTTCGGCGCATGTGAGTTGTTTAAGAGGTAGTGCAAAGTCACTCTCCGCCACTAACCGGTCTATCTGGGGCCATTCAAGCTCCTCCAACAATGCAGTCACATGGGCAGAGCGCCGCGCTCCCATAACAACCTGTGCACAGTGGTGTATGACCTTCTCTAGACGGTGTCGCTGCACAACGCCACAACCAGACCAAACAGACATGCAGTAGCGGATATGAGGGGAAATCAACATTTCTACGATCATCTTCTTAACTTCCCTTGGTAAGCCCCTCGCGGATTTCGACAGTCCACCAAGGGTGGCGTAACATCGGCGAATCACTGCTGACACATGTGACTCGAACGTCAGTCCGGCATCGACTATCACGTCCAGAATCTTGGCGTTGGCTTTGGTCTCCTGCTTCTTGCTGGATTTGTATGGAATCACTGGCGGATCCAAAGGAGGTGGCAGGCCCCCCCCCCACATTCCAAGCTCGACAGGGGCGGCAATAGAAATTAGCCCCACCTCCAAAATCCGCTGAAACTGGCGATTAAAATGAGTACTGCCTGCGAAAAAAATAACTTCTTACGAAAGAAATATATCTTTTTGCCTCATTCGTGTTTTCTGTATTTGGTAGCATTTTGGTAGCAGTAGGGATATGGAAAGTGGCGCGTCTGACGCTATTTTGGAGTGATTCACAACCGATTTAAGTTATAATTTTACACGCAGCGTCGCAGCCTTTGGTCTCCTGCTGCCTGCTGGGTGGCAGAGGAGCGCGTGATTTAATTTCCTTACATAGGTACCTATGTTGTGTGGGATACGTCTACTAGTATTAAGTAGGGTAATTAGGCTCAGTTAAAAACAATCCCAATGTTCTTTTTGTAGTTGGAGCATTCCACGACAAATCGACAAAAACAAAGCACCGTCATGTCACCTATTATGGCCAAAATTGGTGTATGGGGTAGCCTGGGGCGTTAAACTGAGCTGTAAAAGTTGTATTGTAATGCAAGCAGCGGTTCAGGAGATATTGCCTCGGGCATTTATATAAGGTCGCGGTGCAGTTCAATCTTTGTCAACCCATATGGCGGATAATTTATGAAGCAATATAGATATATTGTATGTTATTAGAATGGAAATGAGCTGTTTTACAAAATGGTGATGTTGATTTTTTCATTTTCGAAAATTTCCAAATTTAGTACGTTTTCGAAATTGTACAACTTTTTGGATACTTTTTCTCAAACGCGTTTCTAATTTTTGCTATGCTTTTCTTACGTGTAGAGACGTGTCAATGAAGTGCAAATATAAAATTGAGGGATATTTGCCTCTAATTATCTCAAATTTTTCCTTTTTACATGCTATTTTATATATAAAAAATATGTTATTCGCTAATAACTTTTTACTGAATAAAACTAGAATGGTAGGTAAACGTCATTTTGCTGTTCGCATCAAGACGAGTTGAATGCTCTGCAGCATGACTTCTTTCTGACATTTGACGACCTTGACCTTAGGTTTAAAAGTTAGTATTTTTGTTTTTATTTTAAATCTTTTTTGGATACCCAAGCCAAATGTATTTCCTATTTTGACTTTATTCTTGTTAAGTGTAAAGAAGTGTCGTTCAAACAGGGAAAATAAAATTGATGGTTATTTGTCTTCAAATATGCTAAATTCTGTAATGTTGTGTTCTTGTATGTAATGTAATGTTCTTGTTCTTGTATGTAATTCTGTAATGTAATGTTATTTTGTGACAGATGATATTCCCCAATAACTTTTGACTAAATACAGATAAAAAGGTCAAATGGACACCATTTTGTTATTTTCGTCAAGACGCGTTTAATGATATGCAGTATGACCTCTTTCTAACATTTGGTGACCTTCACCTAAGGTTAATGTCAAGGTTCAAGGTTAGGTTTCCAATTGTGGCCTATGTGGCGATGTTATGTATCTTAAAACTGGTCTTGTTGCAAGGAATTCGATTGTGCTTAAATAACGCCTGCTCGTCAATGGCAACTTTCAAATTCATTTGAATTTGAATGTCGAATAGTAACTTCCTAACTTCCTTCTCGGTATAAAGAAAGCCTGAAAATGTCTCAGTTTGCTTTATACTCATCAACGATCGCGCAATTTTAGTTTAGTTTATTCAAGTAAATGAGCAACAGGCAGCAGTAACACAATTACAGCTCAAGTCCAAAGTTAAAACACTTCAATTAAACATCACATCAATAACATACACATAGAAACACAAACCTAAAAATCACATCAAAATACAAACTTGAAAATATACATAAAAGCACATAACACAACCCTAAAAAATACACATAAAACAACGATTGTAAGAGCTATAAGCAGATATTAAAATTGACACTATTTAAAATATCTCACTATCCCAGCTCTAAATACTTGGTAGGATGCCCCGAATGGTTCTGCCGATGGACATTTGGCCAGATATTCATTATACGCCCTAACGGCCCTCCCAAACAGCCCACGTTTAATGGTCTCCACACGCGCTTCACGTGTTCAATTATTTTAATACCAATGAATTCCTATCTTCGAGACAAGTTCAAAGCTATATAACATCACCGTGTAGGTCACATTTGGAAAGGTGATCTTGCGCCGTGACCTTGACCTTTGGTCAAGGTCATTGAATGTCAAAAAGAAGTCATGCTGCACAGAGTGCACACTGCACTGCATTCAACACGTCTTGATGATAACAACAAATGGCCGTGCCCTTCTAGCTTTATTCAGTCAAAAGGTATAAGCGAATAACTAATTTGTATATAAAAAAGCATGTAAAATGAAAAAATGGGATATTTGGAGGCAAATATCCATTTATTTTGCACTTAATTGGCACGTCCTTACACGTAAGAATAGCATAGCGAAAAAAAACAAGTCCGCAAAGGAAACAAATTGGGGTACCTTTTAGGTCATATGGAGGCTCCTGGGGCCCGGAAGGCCCCAGTGAAATTAGCCCCCCCCCCCCTCATATTGGGAGGCTGGATCCGCCAGTTCTTAGGAATAAGGGTCTTGCAACAAGCTCTCCTAAGCCAACAGTTATGATATTAGCAATCCATCCATTCAATGTTATGCAGTAACATTTGCCAGTGCAAAGATGACAAAAAAAAACTGATGACGCAGGACACAATATGTTACACACGCGGCAGCTGCCAGGGTGCGTAACTGAAGATCTGAGCTATGTTATGGAACCTGAGTTTGGCATTCCCATGCATTGCAGGTGAACGTCGTAATATATCATATGTTTTGATATGCCTTGCTTTGCTGCGTTTCTGAAGTCACCACAGATCGATAAAGACGTTTAAATTAAGTTATAAACAAATACATTTCATCAACACATTCCTCGTACCCATATACCAATGAACGTAATGCAACGCGTATCATCCGATGAAATATATATTTTTCGAAGCAAAATTTACCGATCGTAAAACAAGTGACAAAATGATGCCTAATGGTCTGCCCAGTTCCTGCATTATTTTGGCCTGTTACTTTGCTTTCTTATTTTACGCCACTCGTCACCGATCACTGCCACCAGTCATTCCGGTCCGGGAGGGACAGATAGCGACCAACAGAGCGGCCCAGTTCTTATTTTACGCCACTCGTCACCGATCACTGCCACCAGTCATTCCGGTCCGGGAGGGACAGATAGCGACCAACAGAGCGGCCCAGTTCTTATTTTACGCCACTCGTCACCGATCACTGCCACCAGTCATTCCGGTCCGGGAGGGACAGATAGCGAGCAACAGAGTGGCCCAGTTATTATTTTACGCCATTCGTCACCGATCACTGCCACCAGTCATTCCGGTCTGGGAGGGACAGATAGCGAGCAACAGAGCGGCCCAGTTCGTCTTGCGAGCGAGAGGGATTCAGAAGTCTGCTAAACCAATTGAGTTACGTTGATTATTCTCAAATTATGTTAGGTTGTTGCTCAGCCACCCAAACCTTTGGCTTTTCGGAAAGGTAATCGTTACTTGGCTTGAGAAGTATTAGGTTTTATATGAACCTTGCTTGTAATGGCAACCATCTATCAAGTAAAGGAGTGCTTATTTATATTGTTGGAGCAAAAGTTGGAATAATTATTATAACATTATAATTGTTCTAATTTTGGATGTTGTATCACCACATTATATACAATGCAAATGAGTTGCATACAATATAAATGAAGGACGGGTGTGTAGACATCTGCCACTTGGCTAATTCCATTGCGTATTGTTTTGGCATGAGGGCTGAAAGCTCAAATAGCTCTCAGTCACAAACAGGCGTCTTTCTCTCGTCCACTGGCCTGTCAGAGACGTTTATTGAACTTCGAGCGTTTATTTGCTGCTTTGTCAGCCCTAGATGTCAATGTAATTACAGTTTGTAGTCTGGGAAGGGTGCCAATCGGTCAGCTATTCCTGGTCCTATCTACTCGGCCGAGTTGACTTCTAAGCTCCTATAAGAGTCTGCAAGATCGTCATGGCCATTGGACATACCATGTCATTTTGGATTCACCAGTGTGTAAATTATAACTTCCGACCTGCATCAGATCGAGTGAACTACGAGTGTCTTCAGAGGGCGCATACATACAACATGATGGAGCATGGGCGTGTCAAACTCATGACCCCAACATATATCCTATCCCAACATATAATATCCTATCCCAACATATAATATCCTATCCCAACATATAATATCCTATCCCAACATATAATATCCTATCCCAACATATAATATCCTATCCCAACATATAATATCCTATCCCAACATATACATATAATATCCTATCCGAGTCTTCGATCATTGCTCTTCCATCTCCTTCGTGTTCGCCGGGAAATTGCGATCACCGGAAATGAGGCCCCGCCGCCCCCGCAATGTGCTGTGGCCACCTCTCCTTAGACACGGAGACATGGTCTCACGCTGCTCCCCGTGTCTCCTTAGACACGGAGATATGGTCTCACGCTGCTCCCCGCATCTCCCTAGGTACGGAGACATGGTCTCACGCTGCTCCCCGTGTCTCCCTAGGTACGGAGACATGGTCCCACGCTGCTCCTCGTGTCTCCCTAGGTACGGAGACATGGTCTCACGCTGCTCCCCGCATCTCCCTGGGTACGGAGACATGGTCTCACGCTGCTCCCCGTGTCTCCCTAGGTACGGAGACATGGTCTCACGCTGCTCCCCGCATCTCCCTAGGTACGGAGACATGGTCCCACGCTGCTCCCCGTGTCTCCCTAGGTACGGAGACATGGTCTCACGCTGCTCCCCGCATCTCCCTAGGTACGGAGACATGGTATCACGCTGCTCCCCGTGTCTCCCTAGGTACGGAGACATGGTCTCACGCTGCTCCCCGCGTCTCCCTAGGTACGGAGACATGGTCTCATGCTGCTCCCCGTGTCTCCCTAGGTACGGAGACATGGTCCCACGCTGCTCCTCGTGTCTCCCTAGGTACGGAGACATGGTCTCACGCTGCTCCCCGCGTCTCCCTAGGTACGGAGACATGGTCTCACGCTGCTCCCCGTGTCTCCCTAGGTACGGAGACATGGTCTCACGCTGCTCCCCGTGTCTCCCTAGGTACGGAGACATGGTCTCACGCTGCTCCCCGTGTCTCCCTAGGTACGGAGACATGGTCCCACGCTGCTCCCCGTGTCTCCCTAGGTACGGAGACATGGTCTCACGCTGCTCCCCGTGTCTCCCTAGGTACGGAGACATGGTCTCACGCTGCTCCCCGTGTCTCCTTAGACACGGAGATATGGTCTCACGCTGCTCCCCGCATCTCCCTAGGTACGGAGACATGGTCTCACGCTGCTCCCCGTGTCTCCCTAGGTACGGAGACATGGTCTCACACTGCTCCCCGTGTCTCCCTAGGTACGGAGACATGGTCTCACGCTGCTCCCCGTGTCTCCCTAGGTACGGAGACATGGTCTCACGCTGCTCCCCGTGTCTCCCTAGGTACGGAGACATGGTCTCACACTGCTCCCTAGGTACGGAGACATGGTCTCACGCTGCTCCCCGTCTCTCCCTAGGTACGGAGACATGGTTCCCAGCACGGCCATGGGGAAGATGGTGGGCGGCGTCTGCTCGCTGAGCGGCGTGCTGGTGATCGCGCTGCCCGTGCCCGTTATCGTCTCCAACTTCAGCCGCATCTACCACCAGAGCCAGCGCACAGACAAGCGAAAGGCGCAAAAGGTGGGTCACACAGTGCCGAACGAACGACAGGTTATAGCACCCGTGACGCAGAGATGAAAGTGATACTTACGTCTCTAAAACAGCACTTCACTTCAAAGCAGTCTCGTTATTTCAAACACGGTCGCAAGAATGGTGCAACAAGAACAACACTTACCACTCCATGCATAAAAACACTCAAATGTACATGTGGCACATTGAGAAGACCTGTATGGGATGATCCTCAACCTCTGCGGCAACGAGTCACATAGCTGGCAACGAGTCACAGAGCTGGCAACGAGTCACAGAGCTGGCAACGAGTCGCAGAGCTGGCAACGAGTCACAGAGCTGGCAACGAGTCACAGAGCTGGCAACGAGTCACAGAGCTTGCAACGAGTCACAGAGCTGGCAACGAGTCACAGAGCTGGCAACGAGTCACAGAGCTGGCAACGAGTCACAGAGCTGGCAGTTCTCTGGCCGTCGTGCTCTACGCGTTCTTCAAACATCTGTCACAGGATCTCGGGTTCGCCAAAACGCAGTATCGATTTCGTTACAGTCAGTTGGTGGTGCTCAAATAGGCTGCGGGCTGACAAGATACCCAACCGCTCAGCTTCACACGATATCCTGTCGTATTTTCGTTTCCCGGTGATGACACTGGTACACAAATTTACAAGTTTTTGGATACGGTGCATCTGCGTCACACCACATGCCCCGTAGATCGACAGGCAATACCTAATGGATGACATCACCAGACCTTCCACAATCTGTCGCAGAGCGCAGCGTGGTACAATATGTCGAGCATGCATCAGGGCGATTAGTGTACCTGTACATTTAGTGGTCAACTGGTCAATGTGAGGTTCAAAACGCAGGTCCTGTCAATGGCAAGACCTAAGTTATTGACTATTCTGGATTCAGTCACAGTTGAGTTTACTACTTTGATCGAGATCTGAGGGACAGTGCGCAGCATAGCATTTGTTCCGAGTACAAGCAGTTGAGTTTTTGACGCGTTGATTTTCATCTGTTTCTTACAAAATAAATCTACAAGCATTGCAAGGGCTGTTCCTACCTGAGGCCAATTTCACAAAGAAGATATAACACATGTTTGCGATTACAAGCGCAAGAAAATATTGCAAACCTCACAAAAAGACATTTCACAAACATTCACCAGGGGCGGCGCTGGGCCCTTGAGACTAGGTAGGCAAGGCAGCAGTGGCGGCGCCAGGGTTCAAACGTAGGTGAGGCAGTCAGGAAGGGGGGGGGGTGCGGGGGTGAGGGGGGAGGGGGGTCCCCCTTTCGAGGGGGGGTGCCCCTTCTGCAGACAGTCTGCAGGCTGTATGTACTTACAATGTACATGAGCTGGCTGACTCCGTAGACCCCGAAGAAGCGATCCGCACACGGTTTCAATATGCCATCTCCATTGGAATAAGTGCATTGAAAGTGCATTGAACTTTGGCATGCTGCCGTGGAGCCGTTTTGCTAGATAGGGAAAATCTCATCACAAAAATGAAAATGTCCAGATATTCAATTTCGATTTCACCCCAAATCTCTTAATTCGAAAATCATCCATGCCTACTGCTATTTGTAATATGGCGTATTTTGCCGTCGGGCGCGAGGAGGGTAGTCTGGCATCTTGATCACTCATCTTCCACTGGCTGTGTGAAGGCAAGGCCATATAGACTAGGTAGACCCGTCCGGGGTAGGCAGCGAAATGCGTGATGTCACGGGCACGTGACGTCACACGCTCCCTATTCAAATAGTGTTAAATCGGCCTAGTTTCGCGTCCTACCATTTGCATACCTTAGGTGCCAGAGGGATTAATTGGGCACTAAATGATAGATTGAAACGTCCTCTACAGCTCGCTTTTGGGATATTTTCTCCTAAATTGCAAGGGTGAGCCGCTAGACGATGTCAAAGCGAGGCATGCATCCGAGCGAGGCCCATGCCCATATAAGGCAATGTTTGGATTTGGGCCACGGGGAACTGTCGCTGGATGCTGTTTTTGGTTGAAGTGCGAATTTTGTATTATTTCACCTGGTTGTTGATGAAGTAATGTGACTTGAGGATACTTTGTAGTAGTATCTATCAGGTGAAATTATTTTTACATCTGGATTACACTTGTTTCACCTACAATTATGTTGAAGATTATTGAGTGACGAATGCGCCACCGTAAAAAAACATGGCGGCCGCGCCGGTCGAAGGAGTAATTCTTTTGGTAGACCGAGAAGTGCCACGAGACGGTCTACGAAAGGAAATACGCTTCTCCCGATTCGGCCACCCCATTGGTGGAAATCGAGCTGGAAAGTGACGCCATGGGACAGGGTGGACACGTTACGGAGATAGCCATGACACCCCCCCTGGTGTGAAGGCTATGCCACGTGTTGGAAATCAAAATGTCCAACAGTTTCCAACAATACTTTTAAATTTGCACGTGATCCGACTATTTGTATTACTTGTACTTTCGATTTTAAAATTGTCATTCTTTATCAAACACCCTGTAGAACCAGAGCTTCATGGCACGACACTTTTGATCAAATTTTGATCGCCCAGAGGCGTGAAACTTTTCAATGACCATCCGCCAAGTCGCTGCAAACACTGTGGAAATGCTGAGCAAGCAAACCGCATGTGACCGCTCTAGCCATGGACGGGGGTGGCTCATCAGGGTGTTGACCAGATGACGTGCCGTCATGGTTATTGTGCCAGCACCATCGTCTGGTCCAGTCGGTAGAGTCATCGAGACCCAACGATTCGGAGTTATGGCCTAAAGTGATTTACAAGGAACCGTTGAGCAAAGTTTTCAGAATGTTCCAGGCTCGCTTTGTGAGTAAGATTAATTATTGCGACCGCGTTCATTTTTGGATAACAATCCCTAGAGCTTCCGTTTCGGGAGGAATATGAGATATACAACACAACGGCGAGGTAATACGGCAGGAGACCTTCATCAGTCTCATTTATGTCCGGCTCCTTTCTTACTGAATTGCCTTTGTATATTTCCGTATACATGCGATTGTAAGCTAGAGGCCGGCAATGCGATCGGGGCATTGCCTTGGGGTCAAAATCGTACGATAATTCCGTAGTTTGGTCCCAGCCGGCCAGGCCACCGCTGACTGGCCGTTGCGGTGACCTCAGACTGTGACGTCACCACAAGCCGCCACTGGGTGGCGGGCCTCAGTGCTGTGCGGCACAGTATCCACGGCCGGCTGGCACCAGCTGACGATGGACGATGCTCCTTCAAAATGGTAATTTGATTTTACCCCCTGGATGGTTTATTTTACCCCCCTCAGGATCGGCAGCCATTAATGGATTTTGGGCCTCTGTATCGCGCACGTGACCTGCGAGTATCAAGTCTGTGTCACCAACCGTGTGACCTGAGGAGGCGAAAATTAAAAAAAAATGCGCCAACTTTTTGGCACTTGTCACGTAACACGTGCCATCTATTGACCCGCAAATGATATCATCATCTGTGCCCCGTTTTGCCGCATCGACCGGTATCACCCGCGTCAAAATCGGCCTGGCCGTTTGGGTTCCACGTGCCAATATGTTCCGTTGGACACACACACACACACACACACACACACACACACACACACACACACACACACACACACACACACACACACACACGCACGCACGCACGCACGCACGCACGCACGCACGCACGCACGCACGCACGCACGCACGCACGCACGCACGCACGCACGCACGCACGCACGCACGCACGCACGCACGCACACACACACACACACACACACACACACACACACACACACACACACACACACACACACACACACACACACACACACACACACACACACACACACACACACACACACACACACACCACGCACGCACGCACGCACGCACGCACGCACGCACGCACGCACGCACGCACGCACGCACGCACGCACGCACGCACGCACGCACGCACGCACGCACGCACGCACGCACGCACGCACGCACGCACGCACGCACGCACGCACGCACGCACGCACGCACGCACGCACGCACGCACGCACGCACGCACGCACGCACGCACGCACGCACGCACGCACGCACGCACGCACGCACGCACGCACGCACGCACGCACGCACGCACGCACGCACGCACGCACGCACGCACGCACGCACGCACGCACGCACGCACGCACGCACGCACGCACGCACGCACGCACGCACGCACGCACGCACGCACGCACGCACGCACGCACGCACGCACGCACGCACGCACGCACGCACGCACGCACGCACGCACGCACGCACGCACGCACGCACGCACGCACGCACGCACGCACGCACGCACGCACGCACGCACGCACGCACGCACGCACGCACGCACGCACGCACGCACGCACGCACGCACGCACGCACGCACGCACGCACGCACGCACGCACGCACGCACGCACGCACGCACGCACGCACGCACGCACGCACGCACGCACGCACGCACGCACGCACGCACGCACGCACGCACGCACGCACGCACGCACGCACGCACGCACGCACGCACGCACGCACGCACGCACGCACGCACGCACGCACGCACGCACGCACGCACGCACGCACGCACGCACGCACGCACGCACGCACGCACGCACGCACGCACGCACGCACGCACGCACGCACGCACACACACACACACACACACACACACACACACACACACACACACACACACACACACACACACACACACACACACACACACACACACACACACACACACACACACACACACACACACACACACACACACACACACACACACACACACACACACACACACACACACACACACACACACACACACACACACACACACACACACACACACACACACACACACACACACACACACACACACACACACACACACACACACACACACACACACACACACACACACACACACACACACACACACACACACACACACACACACACACACACACACACACACACACACACACACACACACACACACACACACACACACACACACACACACACACACACACACACACACACACACACACACACACACACACACACACACACACACACACACACACACACACACACACACACACACACACACACACACACACACACACACACACACACACACACACACACACACACACACACACACACACACACACACACACACACACACACACACACACACACACACACACACACACACACACACACACACACACACACACACACACACACACACACACACACACACACACACACACACACACACACACACACACACACACACACACACACACACACACACACACACACACACACACACACACACACACACACACACACACACACACACACACACACACACACACACACACACACACACACACACACACACACACACACACACACACACACACACACACACACATATATATATACGTGTGTACGGTGTAAGACGAGCACCTTGTCTGCATCGTGTATCTAGAGGACCACCTGGTGCGACTGCCTGAGGCCCGCCAAAATGCAGGCACTTAAAATGTGTGACGAATAGAGGTACCCTGACGTTTGAAATTTGTCAGAATCGTTTTAGGAAAGAAATGCCATGAGGTTGGAATGTCGAGGACCTTACCGGAATCCGAGGACCGGCGGTGTGAAATACGTGTACATTTCGTTTATGGGGACCGACAATCAGCTGAATTATGAGGACCGACAATCAGCTGATTATTCGCCCACTGAAAGTAGATCCCCGTCACAGAAAACTGCCTATCCGACGGATGGGCAACTCGGTCCAGATTTCAGGAAGTATTGTTCGGAAAAATTCGGTTATGGGGTCAAACGGCTTGTCACAATTTTCTCTATTCTATGAACATATACAAATGTCATATCTTGGACGTACCCAGGGCCCCTGTCACGCGCGTCGCCAGGCATTGTGAACTTACAGATACAGATATTGATTGAGGTAATTCACGTGCAGGCAAGTAGCCAAGGGGGGGGGGGGCTGCGCCCCCTGGAGGCCAGGAGGGCACTTTTCGGCGCGCGAGGGCTCTTTTCAGCGAGCTGCGCGCGCTGAAAAAGGCCGACGAGACCGCGCGAAAGAGGACTTCAGATGCCCTTTAGGGCCACCAGGGCCCTCTCTGAAGGCCCTTCGACGTTCAAAAGAGCCCTGTGCATGTCAGAGGGGCCCCTGACCAGACCGAAAGGGCCCCTGAGCGGGTCAGAGGGCCCCCTGAGCACGTCGAATGGCCCCATGAACACGTCGAATGGGCCCCTAGCCAGCACAGAGGGCAGGTCGAGAGGCCCTGGGCCCTGGGCAGGTCAAGAGGCCCCTGAGCATGTCAACAGGGTGACATAGCGGCCAACGCAGTCCCTTGCCAGGTTATAAGGGCCCCTGAGCAGGTTAGAGGGTCTCTGGACAGACCAGAGGGCCCCTGGGAAGTTAAAAGGGTCCCTGTGCAGGTCAGATGGCCCCTGACCAGACCGAAAGGGCCCCTATGTGGGTCAGAAGGGCCCCTGAACATGCCGAATGGCCCCTAGTCAGCACGGAGGGGCCCCAGGGCAGGTCGGAGGGCTCTCGGTGCATGTCGCAAGGCGACAAAGCAGCCAGCGTAATCCCTTGCCAGGTTGAAAGGGCTCCTTAGAAAGCTAGAGGGCCCCTGGAGAGACCAGAGGGCCCCTGGAAAGTTAAAAGGGCCTCTCTGCAGATCGGAGGGGCACCTGACCAGACCGAAAGGACCAATGGGCGGGTAAGAATGGCCCCTGAACATGCCGAATTGACCCCTGGCCAGCACGGAGGGGCCCCAGGGTAGGTCGGAGGGCCCCTTGAGCATGTCGGCAGGGCGACAAAGCAGCCAGTGCAGGCCGACCAGAAGAGTCGCTGGGCAGATCGGGGGGGGGGGGGGGCTCCGGGGAAAGTCAGAGAGGCCCCTGGCCAGACCGAAAGGGTGCCTGGGCCGGTCGGAAGACCCCTTGAACATGTCGGATGAGTTCCTAGCCAGACTGGAGGGGCCCCTGGGCAGGTGGGAGGGGCCCCTGAGCAGGGGCGGCGTATTGCGGGGGCAGGGTACCCAAAATACCCCCAGTCGAAAATCCTGGGGGGGCATAAAGGCAATTATTCCCCCTTCCCAGATTTTGGCCTGCTCAATCTGGGGGCAAAATGACCCTCCCCCACCACTCCCCAGGATTTTCAACTGGGGGGGGGGGGGATTTTAGGTACCCTGCGCCCCGCAATCCGCCGCCCCTACCCCTGAGCATGCCGGTAGGGCGACAAAGCAGCCAGTGCAGTCCCTAGCCAAGTCGGAAGGACCTCTGAACAGGCCGAATGGGCCCCTTGACACACATGAGGGGCTTCTTGGAAGGTCATAGGAGTCCCTGGTGAGACCGGAAGGGTCACAACACGTGGAGATCACAGATGAAGATTAAATACAAAGAGGACTTACTCCACAATACAAATATTAAAAGCGGAGCTTTCGGGTATTTTATAACACCCTTCGTCAGGGTGCTACAATATACCCGAAAGCTCCGATTTTAATTTGTCCTGTAGAGTAAGCCCTCTTTGTATTATATATATCACCCACTCCACATCATGTCTTTTCTCTTCGCGGATCCCAGATGAGTCCCTGAACATGTCGGGAGGACGTTGAAAAGGTCAGAGGGGCCTAGACGATCTAAATGGACCTTGGGCCTTTCAACAGTAAGCATACAGCTGTACAGGGAATCAAACTCAAAATTTTCGCGCCGCTTTGCGGTGCAATTTAACTGCAAATTCAATTATATGCGGGTTAGGAAAAAAACTCGGCTCGTTTCTCGGCGCACTTATGTGTTATGTTGCTACTTTCCTATGTAATTGGGCAAAATAGTTCACTTTATCACTTTTTTTTACCGCACTTTTAAACGCACAATATAACAATTTTAGAGGTCCGCACCATACGCAATGCGACGCATTGATGAGAATGCATATCCAGGACATAAGACTCAAAATGTTCGCGCCGCTCTGCGGCGCCATTTGTTTAAGAGTTCCAGGTCTTAAGCATAAACAATATTCCAAGTTGGTATAGCTGATTCCAAATTGGTGTCGCTCGTTCCAAAGTTGATATGGCAGTTTGCTAACTCCAGCTCCTAAAAGTTGGTATGGCCCATGCCATACCTGTCATACTGCATTTTCCATCCTTGTAACGTGCCTTTTCATCCGTTTTTTTTTTTATTTGGGGGGGGGGGCTTTCAACGCTTGGAAAGGGGGCCCTTTCAACGCTCGGGAAGGGGCCCTTTCGAGGCGCCGCCCCCCCCCCCCCCCTCCCTCCCCCCCCTGGACGAGATCCTGGTTACGTGCATGTCCACGTGGCAGCGGCTGTTACGGGTCATGCCAGGTAAAGCCAAGTCAAATCAAGTACTTATCATCTCTGTGTGTGTGTGTGTGTGTGTGTGTGTGTGTGTGTGTGTGTGTGTGTGTGTGTGTGTGTGTGTGTGTGTGTGTGTGTGTGTGTGTGTGTGTGTGTGTGTGTGTGTGTGTGTGTGTGTGTGTGTGTGTGTGTGTGTGTGTGTGTGTGTGTGTGTGTGTGTGTGTGTGTGTGTGTGTGTGTGTGTGTGTGTGTGTGTGTGTGTGTGTGTGTGTGTGTGTGTGTGTGTGTGTGTGTGTGTGTGTGTGTGTGTGTGTGTGTGTGTGTGTGTGTGTGTGTGTGTGTGTGTGTGTGTGTGTGTGTGTGTGTGTGTGTGTGTGTGTGTGTGTGTGTGTGTGTGTGTGTGTGTGTGTGTGTGTGTGTGTGTGTGTGTGTGTGTGTGTGTGTGTGTGTGTGTGTGTGTGTGTGTGTGTGTGTGTGTGTGTGTGTGTGTGTGTGTGTGTGTGTGTGTGTGTGTGTGTGTGTGTGTGTGTGTGTGTGTGTGTGTGTGTGTGTGTGTGTGTGTGTGTGTGTGTGTGTGTGTGTGTGTGTGTGTGTGTGTGTGTGTGTGTGTGTGTGTGTGTGTGTGTGTGTGTGTGTGTGTGTGTGTGTGTGTGTGTGTGTGTGTGTGTGTGTGTGTGTGTGTGTGTGTGTGTGTGTGTGTGTGTGTGTGTGTGTGTGTGTGTGTGTGTGTGTGTGTGTGTGTGTGTGTGTGTGTGTGTGTGTGTGTGTGTGTGTGTGTGTGTGTGTGTGTGTGTGTGTGTGTGTGTGTGTGTGTGTGTGTGTGTGTGTGTGTGTGTGTGTGTGTGTGTGTGTGTGTGTGTGTGTGTGTGTGTGTGTGTGTGTGTGTGTGTGTGTGTGTGTGTGTGTGTGTGTGTGTGTGTGTGTGTGTGTGTGTGTGTGTGTGTGTGTGTGTGTGTGTGTGTGTGTGTGTGTGTGTGTGTGTGTGTGTGTGTGTGTGTGTGTGTGTGTGTGTGTGTGTGTGTGTGTGTGTGTGTGTGTGTGTGTGTGTGTGTGTGTGTGTGTGTGTGTGTGTGTGTGTGTGTGTGTGTGTGTGTGTGTGTGTGTGTGTGTGTGTGTGTGTGTGTGTGTGTGTGTGTGTGTGTGTGTGTGTGTGTGTGTGTGTGTGTGTGTGTGTGTGTGTGTGTGTGTGTGTGTGTGTGTGTGTGTGTGTGTGTGTGTGTGTGTGTGTGTGTGTGTGTGTGTGTGTGTGTGTGTGTGTGTGTGTGTGTGTGTGTGTGTGTGTGTGTGTGTGTGTGTGTGTGTGTGTGTGTGTGTGTGTGTGTGTGTGTGTGTGTGTGTGTGTGTGTGTGTGTGTGTGTGTGTGTGTGTGTGTGTGTGTGTGTGTGTGTGTGTGTGTGTGTGTGTGTGTGTGTGTGTGTGTGTGTGTGTGTGTGTGTGTGTGTGTGTGTGTGTGTGTGTGTGTGTGTGTGTGTGTGTGTGTGTGTGTGTGTGTGTGTGTGTGTGTGTGTGTGTGTGTGTGTGTGTGTGTGTGTGTGTGTGTGTGTGTGTGTGTGTGTGTGTGTGTGTGTGTGTGTGTGTGTGTGTGTGTGTGTGTGTGTGTGTGTGTGTGTGTGTGTGTGTGTGTGTGTGTGTGTGTGTGTGTGTGTGTGTGTGTGTGTGTGTGTGTGTGTGTGTGTGTGTGTGTGTGTGTGTGTGTGTGTGTGTGTGTGTGTGTGTGTGTGTGTGTGTGTGTGTGTGTGTGTGTGTGTGTGTGTGTGTGTGTGTGTGTGTGTGTGTGTGTGTGTGTGTGTGTGTGTGTGTGTGTGTGTGTGTGTGTGTGTGTGTGTGTGTGTGTGTGTGTGTGTGTGTGTGTGTGTGTGTGTGTGTGTGTGTGTGTGTGTGTGTGTGTGTGTGTGTGTGTGTGTGTGTGTGTGTGTGTGTGTGTGTGTGTGTGTGTGTGTGTGTGTGTGTGTGTGTGTGTGTGTGTGTGTGTGTGTGTGTGTGTGTGTGTGTGTGTGTGTGTGTGTGTGTGTGTGTGTGTGTGTGTGTGTGTGTGTGTGTGTGTGTGTGTGTGTGTGTGTGTGTGTGTGTGTGTGTGTGTGTGTGTGTGTGTGTGTGTGTGTGTGTGTGTGTGTGTGTGTGTGTGTGTGTGTGTGTGTGTGTGTGTGTGTGTGTGTGTGTGTGTGTGTGTGTGTGTGTGTGTGTGTGTGTGTGTGTGTGTGTGTGTGTGTGTGTGTGTGTGTGTGTGTGTGTGTGTGTGTGTGTGTGTGTGTGTGTGTGTGTGTGTGTGTGTGTGTGTGTGTGTGTGTGTGTGTGTGTGTGTGTGTGTGTGTGTGTGTGTGTGTGTGTGTGTGTGTGTGTGTGTGTGTGTGTGTGTGTGTGTGTGTGTGTGTGTGTGTGTGTGTGTGTGTGTGTGTGTGTGTGTGTGTGTGTGTGTGTGTGTGTGTGTGTGTGTGTGTGTGTGTGTGTGTGTGTGTGTGTGTGTGTGTGTGTGTGTGTGTGTGTGTGTGTGTGTGTGTGTGTGTGTGTGTGTGTGTGTGTGTGTGTGTGTGTGTGTGTGTGTGTGTGTGTGTGTGTGTGTGTGTGTGTGTGTGTGTGTGTGTGTGTGTGTGTGTGTGTGTGTGTGTGTGTGTGTGTGTGTGTGTGTGTGTGTGTGTGTGTGTGTGTGTGTGTGTGTGTGTGTGTGTGTGTGTGTGTGTGTGTGTGTGTGTGTGTGTGTGTGTGTGTGTGTGTGTGTGTGTGTGTGTGTGTGTGTGTGTGTGTGTGTGTGTGTGTGTGTGTGTGTGTGTGTGTGTGTGTGTGTGTGTGTGTGTGTGTGTGTGTGTGTGTGTGTGTGTGTGTGTGTGTGTGTGTGTGTGTGTGTGTGTGTGTGTGTGTGTGTGTGTGTGTGTGTGTGTGTGTGTGTGTGTGTGTGTGTGTGTGTGTGTGTGTGTGTGTGTGTGTGTGTGTGTGTGTGTGTGTGTGTGTGTGTGTGTGTGTGTGTGTGTGTGTGTGTGTGTGTGTGTGTGTGTGTGTGTGTGTGTGTGTGTGTGTGTGTGTGTGTGTGTGTGTGTGTGTGTGTGTGTGTGTGTGTGTGTGTGTGTGTGTGTGTGTGTGTGTGTGTGTGTGTGTGTGTGTGTGTGTGTGTGTGTGTGTGTGTGTGTGTGTGTGTGTGTGTGTGTGTGTGTGTGTGTGTGTGTGTGTGTGTGTGTGTGTGTGTGTGTGTGTGTGTGTGTGTGTGTGTGTGTGTGTGTGTGTGTGTGTGTGTGTGTGTGTGTGTGTGTGTGTGTGTGTGTGTGTGTGTGTGTGTGTGTGTGTGTGTGTGTGTGTGTGTGTGTGTGTGTGTGTGTGTGTGTGTGTGTGTGTGTGTGTGTGTGTGTGTGTGTGTGTGTGTGTGTGTGTGTGTGTGTGTGTGTGTGTGTGTGTGTGTGTGTGTGTGTGTGTGTGTGTGTGTGTGTGTGTGTGTGTGTGTGTGTGTGTGTGTGTGTGTGTGTGTGTGTGTGTGTGTGTGTGTGTGTGTGTGTGTGTGTGTGTGTGTGTGTGTGTGTGTGTGTGTGTGTGTGTGTGTGTGTGTGTGTGTGTGTGTGTGTGTGTGTGTGTGTGTGTGTGTGTGTGTGTGTGTGTGTGTGTGTGTGTGTGTGTGTGTGTGTGTGTGTGTGTGTGTGTGTGTGTGTGTGTGTGTGTGTGTGTGTGTGTGTGTGTGTGTGTGTGTGTGTGTGTGTGTGTGTGTGTGTGTGTGTGTGTGTGTGTGTGTGTGTGTGTGTGTGTGTGTGTGTGTGTGTGTGTGTGTGTGTGTGTGTGTGTGTGTGTGTGTGTGTGTGTGTGTGTGTGTGTGTGTGTGTGTGTGTGTGTGTGTGTGTGTGTGTGTGTGTGTGTGTGTGTGTGTGTGTGTGTGTGTGTGTGTGTGTGTGTGTGTGTGTGTGTGTGTGTGTGTGTGTGTGTGTGTGTGTGTGTGTGTGTGTGTGTGTGTGTGTGTGTGTGTGTGTGTGTGTGTGTGTGTGTGTGTGTGTGTGTGTGTGTGTGTGTGTGTGTGTGTGTGTGTGTGTGTGTGTGTGTGTGTGTGTGTGTGTGTGTGTGTGTGTGTGTGTGTGTGTGTGTGTGTGTGTGTGTGTGTGTGTGTGTGTGTGTGTGTGTGTGTGTGTGTGTGTGTGTGTGTGTGTGTGTGTGTGTGTGTGTGTGTGTGTGTGTGTGTGTGTGTGTGTGTGTGTGTGTGTGTGTGTGTGTGTGTGTGTGTGTGTGTGTGTGTGTGTGTGTGTGTGTGTGTGTGTGTGTGTGTGTGTGTGTGTGTGTGTGTGTGTGTGTGTGTGTGTGTGTGTGTGTGTGTGTGTGTGTGTGTGTGTGTGTGTGTGTGTGTGTGTGTGTGTGTGTGTGTGTGTGTGTGTGTGTGTGTGTGTGTGTGTGTGTGAGTGTGTGAACGGTGTATGTTGAGGACATTCTCCCTTCACACACCGGTAAGTCGAGGACCACCGGTGTATGTCGAGGACCAAAAGCCGGTCCTCGACTTTAAAGCTATTCAGGAACCGATAATTAACGTCTTCTCGGTCATCTGAATTAATTTTGAGATGGTCCCCAACATGCACAAAAACCTTACTTTTTCACACATATTGTGTGAATGTGTGTGAACGTCGCTGCAATCTGACGTGTGTGAGCTTTAGACGACTGTGGGGGCAGCCATATTGAATGGCACCACCATGATCCGCGCATGAACCTTTCTGGTTTTTCTATTTCAGATTTATTGGAAATTCGTTGCTTTCATCACTTCCTAATTAATATAGCTAATTAATTTAGCCGGCGGAAATATTTAATTCATTTTTCTTATGAAATTTGAGGTATTTGAATCTTTCTTTACGAAACTATATTTTCTGCGGAGAAGTCCTGCTGTTCGTCAAGGCCACAGAGATAGCTGTTCGTCAAGGTCATAGAGATAAGGTAGAATCTTCCCTGCCGCGCAGGTATCTGTCATGACGTCACCGGGGGAATACTTATACCCTGCATAGCAAGCTAAATATATGAAACACTACATCGCAAGTGTCATACATGTCTAACGTACATTATTGCAACATCAATAATTCATGTTAGACAGTATGAAGTCTCATATTAATGACAAGGAAACTCACAGGTACCCAAAAATAATACCCCTGGTGACGTCATCAGCGCAGATTATAGATCAGCTTATAGGCATTGGGATGACAACGGCCTGGCCGTTCGTAAGCTACGCGTTTGCTACATATTTGTGCGGTTGACGCGTGTGCTGAGTCGGGGCTGGGTTGTAAATTATGAATCTGCAACTGGAGATAAGGTTTGTATGTGTTTCATTAATTCATGTGATTTGTTGTATTATTGATCCACTTTTTAGCGGTGGTTTGCCACGTTACCTATCAGAAGGAAAGTAAGGATACCGATTTTTGCCATTGCGGCGCACGGCTGCATAGTGATAGGCGTTTATATTTTGAAAGGATCTGCTACCATCCAAAGCACCAAAGAAGTAAAATTGTAAGAGAAAAGAAATAAGAGAATGAAGCTGAGGGCGTGTTGTTTCAGTAACGCACCTCGGGTAGGCAATAGGTGGTAGGTGTAAATTTGGGTAACGGTGAGGCTGGCCAGAGGTGAAAAAACCTCGAGGTTGACACCGACAAAGAGCCAGGCTAACTCACTTCCATTTTTCGCGCTCTTATGGCCAATTACCCTAAAAAGCAAGTTTTTTCTTCTCATGTTTCGGTGACTAACAATATTGATAAAACTCGGCACTCTGGTACATTTGGAAAACATGCAACATATTTTGTCAACACGCAGCACATTGTGTCAAGACACAGCACATTTTCAACACTCTAACACATTTTATGATTGTTACAACGAGTGCTACACATGAAGATAGTGGTGTCTGAATAATTGTACTCCAGAACCATCAGGGCTTATTTTAACATGTTAACTGGGGGGGGGAATGCCCCCCAGTGAGCCGTTTTGCCCCCCCCCCCAGTCAAGAAATGTTGCCCACCCTGATTTAATTATTTCCATGTCAGTTTTCGCTTGATAGGTATTCAATTAAAATAGCATATGCTTACCTGGTGATAAATGTATACAAATCCAATGAAAATGTCATAATATTCCAAAGTTTTAGTATTTCCCAGCCAAAATAAGTATCTTTAAATAATTTCCGGAATATCTTGAATTTAAATATCATTTGAACAATTGCTCATTAGAGGCAGAGTGGCGGAGATCGGGGGTTGTTGGATCAGAAACATCGCCACACAATTTGGAGTGGGTGGGGGCAACTGCTGAGCCGATTGTGTTCACATTTGGTGTGTGGTTAGTCAGGGGCTGCGCCACAGGGGGGCGGGGGGACGTGTCACCCAGGGGCGGATACAGGGGGTCGGCCGCCCCCTGCGGGTGGATACAGAGGGGGCGGCGGGGGCGGCCGCCGCCCCCGCTGCCCCCCCCCCCCCCCCCCCCCCCCCCACTGCACCCCTCTCCGCGTCAAAGGCGCGGAAGGGCCTCGCAAGCAGACCAATTTCCGCGCCGAAGGCGCGGAAATTGACATGCTTACAGGGTTGGATTGACATGCTTACAGGGTTGGATATCTGACATTTGCTGCATTCAGACCAGGAGCCCCCTCAGGCTAGGTGCCGCCCCTGGCCAGGTGCCGCCTTCAGGTCATGCGCCGCCCTCAGGTCATGTGCCGCCCTCAGGCCAGATGCCGCCCCCTGGTCAGGTGCCACCTTCAAGCCAGGTGCCGGCCTCAAGGCAGGTGCCGCCCTCAGACCAGGTCCCATCATCAGGTCACGTACCGCGTTCTGGCGGGGCACCGCCCTCAGGTCAGATGCCGCCCTCATGCCAGTTACCGCCCCTGGTCATGTGCCGCCCCCTAGCCATGTGCCGCTACCTAGCCATGTGCCGCCCTATGGCCAGGTGACGGCGCCCCTCCGGCCAGTGAGGACGCCCCTCCGGCCAGTGACGATGCTTTTGCGGCCAGTGACGGCATCCCCTGTCAAAGACGGTGCCCCTCCGGCCAGTGACGGCGCCCCTCTGGCTAGTGACGGCGCCCCTCTGACCAGTGACGGCCCCTCTCCGGCCAGTGATGGCGCCCCACCGGCAAATGACGGCGACCCTCCAGCCAGTGACTGTGCCCCTCCACCCAATGACGGCGCCCGGCTGCTCAGTGACGGCGCCCCTCCGTCTAATGACGGTGCCCATCTGACCAGTGACAGCGCCCCTTCTGCTAGTGACGGCGCCCATCTGGCCAGTGATGGCACTCCTCCGGCCAGTGACGCCACTCTTGCGGCCAGTGATGACGCCCCATCGGCCAGTTACGGTGCCCTTTCGGCCAATGGGCACAGGCAATGGCGGTACCCTTCAGGCCAGTGACGGCGCCCCTCCGGCCAGTGACCGCTGGAGGTGCGAGGCTCACTCAGGCCTCGACAATCGCCCTCTCAGACCAGCCTGGGATCCGCTCAGGCATGGCAAGGGTTCTGTCAGGCCTATACATCATCTAAGGGCCCCTCATGCCGCACGAGGGCCCCTCAGGCCGACAGGGGGCCCGCTCAATCCGACCGAATTCTCCTTCAGGCCGATCGAGGTCCTCTCAAGCCGACCGAGGACCGTTCAGGTTGACTTGGCCCATCAGGCCAACCAAGTTCCCCTTCGGGGCGCCGGAGGATTCCCTCAACCCGTCCGTGGGCCCCTCACGCTAACCAAAGGCCCCTCATACGGAACATAATGGCCCACAGGCTGCCAAAGGGTCTCCTCAGGCTGACAAAGGGCTCCCTCAGACCTAGGGCCCCTCAGACCAAGTGATGGCCCTGAAGCCGACCCTTTGTGAATTTCTACGCACGCCATTGAGTGTCACTCATGGGGGACAAGAAGAACAATAGTTTCTGTGATGATGTTCCTTCAATTGAGGTAGAATGAGTTTATCACTCCGGACGGGGCAGGGGCTGCCCTAAATGATTTTCCCGCTAAAAAAATAGAATGCCGAGACGGAGAAGCTCCTGGACTTACGGTGAACAGTCTATCCTCGTGCTGTCAGCTAAAGCTGAGCGCATATTTGTATTCTGTTCCAACCTTACGTTTGAATGCGTTTCGCGCCGATACCATGGTGTCGGCGCCCTTCGCTAAGCAGAGCTGTTTGCATGGACCATATCTGATCGCGTAATATTTGCTGACAGGCGGAATTTAAAGTCATGGATTTACGTGTCACAAACTTTCGGCACGGTCCTCCCCGCGCATTGACTTCATCTTACTCAGGCCGCTGCCACCGATACAGGTCATCCAGTCAAGGGTAAATAGGACGAGTTAGCACGAGTCGCGGCGTAAGCCCCATGCATCAACTTTAACGGAATGGAAGTGGTAGACAATAATGTCTACCACTTCCATCAGAGATAGGGCTAGGTATATTTCGGCAGGTCAGAGAGGAGAGAGAGGGGGGGGGTATATTTCAGAAGGCCAGAGAGAGGTGAATGACCTAGCCGTGACAGAATTAGTCACATCCACGATCGCACTCGAATATACGTGCTGCTGACGAAAATGCGTGCTACTGACGGACGGCATACCTACATGTGAGAGTGCTATACAAATAAATTCAGTATCTGTTTTTAAATACATGTATAATTTTACTTTTTCGAGAGAAAAAAACTGCAAATAAGTAAGCGTAAGAGAATTTACCATTTTTGCAGGAAAATGTAGTTTATTAATTAACCTTTAACGCCACTCTAGGCCCATGGCGTCCCCTTTGACGGCGAAAATGCCGCCCCCTGTGTCAGTCGCCCACCCCATTCGGAAAAAAATTATAGATCTGCCCCTGGGTATGCTTGAAGAAACGGCGCCCCAATTTCCCGGAAAAAATGCGCCCCTATTCCCCGGAACAAATGCGCCCCTGTTCCCCGAAAGAAAATGCGCCCCTATGCCCTGCCGCCCCCCCCCCCCTTGAAAAAATCCTGGATCCGTCCCTGGTGTCCCCTCAACATTTTCGGATTTTAACATTACGCCTATGTTATGGGCGTTGCATGGAAAGAATCGACTTCAGAATGCCTCCGCCCCCCCCCCCCCCCAACTTTCGGAAGGTGGCGGCGCCCTTGTGGTTAGGGATCTCTCAGAACTTGGTAGGAGTAGCCCGGAGACAGTTATACTACAGGTGGGGGTGAACGACATAGGACCTAGGCAGAGTGTGAGAATAGTAGCGGAGTACCGGAGCCTGCTGCAGAGGTTGAAAGAGTCCAGGAAACCAGTCATTGTGACTGGCATCCTCCCCCGCTGTGGAGCCAGTGAGGAGTGGTACTCGAGAGCTCTGTCTGTGAACAGCTCAGTTCAGAACTTATGTTCAGCTATGGGGCTTAGTTATGTAGACTTATGGGATCAGTTCTATGAGTGGCGTAGGTACTATATGAAGGATGGGCTTCACTTATCGGATGAGGGGGCAAGGGCTTTGGGAGATGCCTACAGAAGTGTCATTCAGGGAAACTAGGTAGGAGGGGGGGGGGGGGGGGGTCAGGGACGCTAGTACTAGGGCATTAGGAAGTAAGCATTGGTAGAAGTTCATGTCAGAATAGGACAGTAGATCATAATTCCCTCAGAATTAGTAGAGTCAGCTCAAAGTATAAGATCACATGTGTGTTGCTGAATGCCCAAAGTATTAGGTCTACATTTGATGAGTTTGAGTGTTATGTTGCCCTTGAAAAACCTGATATCATTTGTGTAACCGAGACATGGGTTAGTGAGGGGTATAATAGGGATAGGCTACAGGATTTCGAGTTACAAGGGTATAACATGTTCTCATACTGCAGAGAATCACGGCAGGGGGGCGGAGTGTTTGTATATGTAAATAGCTTGTACTGCACTACTAGAGTTGATGATTCTAGTAAAGTAAAAGAAGTAGAATCAATCTGGCTTGACATTAAAATTGGTACAGGAAACAGAGGAAGGTTGAGGATAGGTGCATTTCACAGACCAGGGAATCTTCCAAGGAATTCCCAAGCTGAAACAGACCAAGATATTTGTGAGGAAATACGTAGGAACTTTCGGGCTCAGT
>JAXIVJ010002577.1:0-10000 GCA_036785665.1 Chirona hameri
GGGGTGTGTCATCCCGGGATTGTATCCGCTGCCGAGCGACTCAGCATTAGCGATGACGTCACTGGTGCTGTGGTCCAGTCGTGGCCAGCCCCGTCGCCGCAGCTGCGCTTTCGAGCGTTTTGCGGTCTTTTGACGGGTGTTGACGAGAGCGACAATTTGAAGTCGTCGCCGTTAGATAAGTAAGTTACGCTGCAAGGCTATATTTGGAAATATTTTGTTTTTTTAAGTTTTAAAAAGAAACATCTTGAACATTAAGCCAACACAATGCCATTTGCAACATTTCCAAGTACAACGTATGGCCGTCTTACCCTCGGCCAGACCAGAGCAGCGTACGGCCGTCTCGCCCCTCAACCGGGCCGGACAACGTATGTCCGTCTCGCCCTCAGCCGGGTCAGGGCAGCGTATGCGGACCGGTGCAGCGTACGGCCGTCTCACCTCTCAGCAGGACCGGGGCAGCGAACGGCCGTCTCGCCCATCAGCCGGACCGGTGCAATGTACGGCCGTCTCACCCCTTAGCAGGACCGGGGCAGCGTCCGGCCGTCTCGCCCCTCAGCCGGACCGGTGTAGCATATGGCCGTCTCGCCCCTCAGCCAGACCAGGGCAGCATGTGGCCGTCTCACCCCTCAGCCGGACCGGTGCAGCGTATGCCCGTCTCGCCCCTCAGTTAGACCGGGACAGCGTATGGCCGTCTCACACCTCAGCCAGTTCGGGGCAGCGAACGGCCGTCTCGCTCGTCAGCCAGACCGGGGCAGCGTGTGGCCGTCTCGCCGCTCAGCCGGACCGGTGCAGCGTATAGCCGTTTCACCCCTCGGTCAGACCGGTGCAGCGTATAGCCGTATCACCCCTCAGCCAAACCGGGGCAGCGTATGGCCGTCTCCCCCTCCCCCTCATCCACACCGGGGCAGCGTATGGCCGTCTCACCCCTCAGTCAGACCGGTGCAGTGTATGGTCGTCTCGCCAGTCGCCACTCACACAGACCGGGGCAGCGTATGGCCTGATCCCCTCAGCATGAATTAAGGGAGGGATAATTATCCGCGGTAAACGTAATTTTAAATAGGATTGTACCTTAGGCGCAACTATCCGTATCCCGTTCTAAATATTCGCGACGTACCGAGCCGCGTGCGGCGACAGCCGAGTCGGGCGAGGGTACCAGTGACGTTTGTTAATGTTTTAGTGATTGGGGCGCTAAAATCCCCGGATGACTACCGGTGTATACAGCCTTGACTCTACGGCCTTGGTCCCCTAGCTTGTGGTTGTGGTTGAAGATTGGCATCTTTTGTGCTGGTTTTAAAGGTAAATTTAAAGGCATATTACATATTTTTGTATCGACATTTAAGCAGAGTATAGATTTGTTGCTTCCTAGCTGCTTAACAAAATGCTTCAAAAACGAATCATTCAATCAAATCAAGTCTCCCCCAAACATTAATTTGGTGAAAGTCCGATCTCTGGTCACTTCAAAATACTGGTGGGGTAAACCAGGGGCGTAGGAACTATGTTCAAGTTGAGGGGGCAGGAGGCATTCTGAAGTCAATTTTTTCCATGCAACGCCCATAGGCGTAATGTTAAAATCCAAAAATGTTGGGGTGGCTGCTGCCCCCTTGCCCCCCCCCCCCCGGCTCCTACGCCTATGGGGTAAACAACTGTAATCACAGACATCAAAACACCAGACATTTCATTCAATTGGTCATGCAGATGATGCTGACACTAACAAACACATAGCATGCAAATTGGTGTTCAGACTCGGATGTGTCCATGTTATGGTCATTTACACTTTGGATGTGATCTGAGCCCTGTTCATGACCACCTGCGGTTTGGCGGTTTCCAGCAGGCTTTAGCCCCACCCTTTTACTTATGCGTCATCACAAGCAGGCGTCTTGTAAACATTGAAACATTTCATCCTGTGGTTGCTCAGTGCCAACCGCAGGAACTGCAGCCCTGTGATGTTATACCTTTCACCCATCCCCACTTTTAGTTACCCCACCGGCTGCCGACCACTGCTGACTGCCAAACTGCAGCCAACTGCAGGGTCAGGCCTCAAGTTTCTGATGTCAATATTTAATTCACATATCCACCCGATCTTAGAGTATTGCTTGTGTGTATGGTTCACTGAGTATGTTGCAGACCTATGTGTCCTTGAGGCGGCTCTGAGAAGATGGACTAAGCAAGTCTTGAATATGGAGACTGAGGAATATGGGGAACGCTTACATGTACTAAACTACTCTGTTCAGGGTAGGCTACTTCGAGCCTACATGATCCAATGTTGGAAAATCTTTCATGGCAAGTGCTCCATCGAACCAACAGATACTTTCACTCTGGCTTCACAGTCACAAACTTGAGGCCACAGGTTCAGGATCAGCCTCGATAGGACTGAAACGGACATTAGGAAAAGGTTTTTCAGTGTACAATGCATCAATGTACAATGCATCCCTGGAACTCGCTCCCTGATCATGTGGTCAAAAAAGCAGGCTACAAAGCATTTCAAGTTGCACTCTCAGATGCTCTGGGTGATGCCCTATATGATTACCCTTCCTAGTCAAGAAGTCTCAACAAGGAAACATACATAAACACCTATATCATCAATGCCAATATAAATATAAATGTTAAACCCTAGGCTATAATGAAGCCTATTTTCTCTATGCCGCCTCCTATGAACAGTTGACCAGGATTTCCCCCGCCCTCTATCCCAACAGCACACATCACCTTACGTTAACACCAGAGAACAAAAGAGAAAATGTTACGGCACTCCCAGCTAAGAAATGGAAGAAGAAAATATAAAAGCAAATGAAGAGAGGAGGGCTGTGGTGTGTTGGCTGTGGTCAAAAATAAGAAGGCAGAAGCCCATACATATGCTCTCTTCTGCCAAAAAGTGTTATGCAGAAACCTTTCTCCTCCCCCTATTCATCCTCAACTCCGTCCTGGGGTAGGCGCCCTTGTCACCAGGGGTTAGAAGCGCCTTGAGGCTCCCATCCATTGCCTGAATCCTGTTTCCACTATTATCCAAGTTCACCCGATGCCACAACACTTTTGCTCTAGTCTGTTACATCTTTTATATTTTTTCTTTTTCTTTTCTCATTGCAAATCTTTTTTCACACATGTATGTCAATTTCTTGTCTCTGAGTGGACACCTTATTCCTGCACTTCTGGGCTCCTGAATGGAGCTGGGTGCTAGGCACGTCCTTTGTCCAAGGGTTTATGTTGAGGGGTCACTTTCCACCTAGCATTGTCATCCTCATGAGACAGGGAACCCAACCAGGTAAGTTTAGTGAACCAGGTAAGGTATAAGGCCTCTAGCTTATTAATTTATAAACAAATTTCATTGGTGTGGTCATGTAAGATGAGGAATTGTAATGCAAACATGTCAAACATGCAATGTAAGGCACAGGACTTTTCATGCATTAAAACAAAAAAATTGTCTGAATGTTTTTGAATGGATGGATTTCCAAGGTCAGGCCCACACTAAGCATAGCTTGTTGCGCAGGCCCTGACCCCACCACCTGAAGCAATTCCTGGCGTCTGGCAGAATTTAGAAGCCAAAGTTTTATGTGCCTGACATACCTGGACACAGTTTATGGCTACCTGGACATTTGCATTATGAAGTGCATCTGTATTGCCCACTGGTAATAAATAGCATGCAAATTCCAGTGTTCTGATTTGTCTGTCATCATGGTTGTTTACCTTGCATTGTACAATGGCTAATGAAGCTATGACTTTTGGAAATAATTTTATTTGCAAAGGACAAATATTGCTTGTTGGGTATTATTTTACCTGGAGTCCAACTACAAGTTCATGCATATATTTTGCACTCCAAGGTTTTTAGTGTGCTGATTCCAAATCTGATAGGTACTCATTTGTGGGACAAATCAACCATCAAATAATCCTAACTGACAGATCTGCTGCTGCTCAACATTTGGTGCAATGGCTAGGTCAGGTTAGGTTGGGGCTCATTTTCCCCAGAAGTAAGTATCTATCAGATTTGGAATCAGCACATCAAAACCCTAGAAAATGGCAAATTTATGCATGAAACAGGTGTTGGACTTATAGTACAATTTTAGCGTGTTTTGTTGGTTTGCCTCCACATTGACATCGCCCATGTATCACCATATTTCTGTCTATCCTTACTCAGGTTTTCTTGTCAACATGACCTATATTGAAGAATTAGGATGAACAACTATTATGACTGGCTGATATGATCCTGAGTAAAAGTTATGAAATTATATCTTTTTGGTTTGTAATATTTGGGGTAAAAGTTAAATGTAAATGTCTGTAAAAGCACATAGGTACCCCTTTTTCTCACTAAGTTTAACCGCGAGCCACTGGGGGGGGGGGGGGGGGGGGAGAGAGAGGATTTTTTAGCCCCCCCTTAGGAATATTGTGAATATCTATATAACTAATGCAGATATCGACGCCAAAATTTCAGTAACTTTCCGGGCATCATTTTTACACCTTTTGAGAGAAAAAAATGAACAAATTCAGTCAGAAGTTTTTCGAGATATAGTGAATTATAGAAAATCACTCAAACACGATTTTGACACCAAAATCGGCTAAACTTTGCCAGGCCGTACAAATGCCGCATATGAAGCAAAATGCAATTGAAAAACGCTAAAAGGTAGAAAATTGCAAGGGCTACAAACCAGCTATCTCGAAATTTCGAAAATTTTGGTTTTTGACCCCAAAAATGTCAAAAAAGAATTGTTTTGCAAAAATGCTCACAAAATCAAAATTTGCAAAGATATTGAAAACGCCGGAATATATGTCAGATAACGACATATGGGCAACTACCATACCACATTTCAAAATGATATAATCTTTTTTGACTGTCATGGCATATAAAGTATGGGTAAATTATGACGTCATATTTTGAAATTGCGTTTTTTGGCTTTTATTGACCGGACACAGACAAATAAATGCCAGCACTGTTTTTTTTTTATAGATAAAACTGATATAGAAACATGTTTTTTTTATTTCGATTTATCAATTTCAAATTTTGACCTTCAGTGACCTGAACTTGACCTGAACTTGGCACTAACTTCACGTAAATGAATTCAAGTGGTAAAATGACTACCACTATCGAATTATACGCGTAAAAGCATCCATAAAACATGTGCTGCATGACTTTCGTAGATATTTTGTGTGTAGTGACCTTTTGTGACCTGACCTTGACCTTGATCTTTTCCAACAATCTCACTTTAGCGCCTGTGGGATATGTATCATAGCTTTGACAGCACTTTGGGTGATTATAGGCGCAATCGAAGGCCATGGATGGCAATTATTGTCCATAAACTCAAATACCTCGATTTTGACGTTTGACTTGACCTTGACCTGACACGTGACCTTAATTTGAAATGTTTAAGTTTGCGTTAAGTTTATCTCATTGAGCGCTTTCGAATGCCGCCTTGCGCGTCCCGCTGCGATCATTGGTTCTGAAGATACCAGGGGGGCTCCCCCCCCCCCCCCACAGTGAGTCGTGTTACAGAATATACCCCAGTGACTGCCGGGTTAATGCCAGTGACTGCCGGGTTAATGGACCTGCAGTGTGATGCATCTTTCGACCTGTAGGGTCGTGCAATCCCAGTTCCAAAGCTGCCTCACAGCGTATGCCACGGGCTCTGTACACCCCTAAAAATGTGTATGCCTGCATCAACTTCTGCTGAAACATATATCATATGGCCCGCATTAACCTGGTGTTTGGTGTTTCAGGGTGGCACCATGGCAGACTCGCCTGTTCATGAATGGATACAGGGATGGCAGAACATCAAGCCTCTCGACATCAAATCGTACGCCGCCAATCTGATGGCCGACCGCGAAACTACGGCGGCGCTGCTGCGTGTATTTGAAGACCCCAGCTTACATCACGTACGTGGCCGTTTGTGCGAGTTTGAAAACCCCAGCATGTACCACGGGGCACTACGCAGTGGAAGGATGATGCCAAGGGCGTGGAACTGGTCGGAACTGGGAACCTGTGGCCGGCTGGGTTTCGCAACATTTGATGGTTTCATTACCCTCGAAGTCAAGGCTCAAAGGCTTCATCTGCCAGCCAGCGTGTCTGCCAAGTCTCCGAGCGATTCGTTACGCGCTGTTAGCCCGTCTAAGCCGTCGTTCGGGGCAGTAGTGGGTGGCGAGGGCTCTTCCGGCCGCTCGGTCGGTGTTTGATGTCCCGGGCTACGTAGCAAGTCTCTTCTGTGATCCCATTTTGTTTGTGATGCTATTATGGCATTGCTGTAGATACATCCTTTACATCCGACATCCTTGACATCAAGCTTGTTTTCGAAGTTATTAAGTTCAAACATTGGCTCGGCGTTTTTGTTGTTTGTCCTCGCAGTAGTCTGCTATCATTGCCGTTTTTAGTAGTCTAATGGCAATGCCATAGCTTTTACATTATTTATATTTATATATATTTTATATCTTCTGTGAAATGTGACAAACCTGCTCCAGACTGGTTATTGATTCGACTCTGATTGAATCGATTGGAATCGTTCAATCAAAATCCCTTGAATCAAAGAAGACTCGATTCACCACCGGATTTTTTATTCATGAATCATGATTGAATCAAAACCTGCATAGAAACAAGGCTGATTGAATCCAAAAGACTGTGTAATACTATTTCAATGGTGAGTCAAACGCGATTTGACCAAAAAAATGCTTTTATTCTTTGAATCAGAAAAAATAATTTCCCAAAATGGTTATCCATGAATCAAACGGTGATAGAATCATTAATATTCCAAAATGAATCGTGATTGAATCCTTCCAAAAAAGGGGAATCAATAACCAGTCTGACCCACTCTATGTCATTCGTCTGATGTCTACAGCAACTGTGGTGCAGATTATGTGATCAACCGCGAGGTTACCTTTGCCAGGTTTGTGTTGGGGATCTCTCCATATCCAACTGTGTTTTCAGTCACTGCTGCCGGACGACTGCCTGCGCAGCTGGTTGTATTCCGTCCATGCACATATTTCTATCGATCCGTTTTCGTTCTGCTCCGTTGGAGATGTTAGGCTATGGTTAGGTAGGCTGTCTGGCCAGCTACTTCTATTCCACTGTTTTGGGGGATTTTACCGACCCCATTTGACACCCCGTTATTGTGGACTGTTCCAGTTAACATACTCATGCTGATGCGGTTGTTGTTGACACTCCGTTCCGACCATGCTCTACGAACCCTTATTTGACTCCTGACTGTGTCTCGCTACAACTGGTGGGCGACTGTGCGACCAGCTGGTTACATTTTACCGGGTTTTTTTTTTGGGGGGGGGGGGATCTCCTATGACCGCCGTGTGCCGTTTCAGCTGTTGGACGACGTGTGCGGCCAGCTGTTGACGTTCTACCGTTTTGGGGATCTCCTATGACCGCCGTGTGCCGTTTCAGCTGTTGGACGACGTGTGCGGCCAGCTGTTGACGTTCTACCGGTCCCGGGAGCCGAATCTGGTGCACTTCAGTCTGCAGTGTCTGCCGCCGTTGATACACGCCTACCTGCACGCCGTGGCCAGCCGGAACCAGGAGGTACGGTGTCACTGGCGCTGCTGCGATGGCAGGGGATTTACAGCAGGGCGTGTGTCGGACGGCTAATGGGTTACCGCTGGAAACTGGTTACTGTTTACTGTTAGTCTACCAACCTTTTTTCTTATAAATTCCTCATTCGACCCACTACGACCGCTCGAGTTATTTAATAGGTCAAATAGGGTTGAGTTGGTTCATATTTTTATAGGATTTACGAGCCAGTAATTGTCTGTCATCTGACATGCATTTTAGTTCTGCCTTTGATTCTCGTCGTACCACGAACAAGAAGGTTATGACCAGCCGATTACAGTCACTGTGCGCTGAGGCTCTCCGAAGTCCGAAGCAGCGTTGTCTGATTGATCTGTTGCCGTTGCCTGACTGACTTGGCTCACCGTGCCGCTCCAGACGTGTAAGCCGACCGAGACGCTGCTGCTGGGCATGTATAACCTGGAGGTGGTCGACGAGCGGGGACAGCCGCGGGTGGTCTCATTTAGGATGCCGACTCTCATCAAACAGTCTGTTTACCACATGGTGAGTGGCAAACGGTCCGCCATCATCCCACATCTGTCTGTCTGCCGCCCAGGAAGTAATAGATTGCTCATCCAGATTCCCGTTATAGTCTGCAGTCGAAAAGAGACCACTACAAATGTGTGCTTCCCTCAAACGTCGTAAATTTGCGTATTCTTCATATGCGATGAGCTGCAACACAGTATGCCTACATTTGCACGGATACTTCATGAATGCCGAATGCCGAATGTGTGTGATTGATGGTTGACTGTTGTAAGAGTTTGTTGAATTCGATTTCTTGCCGAACCGTCGCCTATCCGTTGTTCCAGCCGCTACACATGGCGCCCTCTAGTTTGACGGAGCACTCACTGTCGCGGCTGGAGCTGGGAGATGCCTTCTCTGTCGAGTGGGGACCACTGCCGCAGGTGAGAAGCTACCTATGACGTCAGTCGCGGATTCTGAGTCCGATATCGGCTCAGGCGTGGTGATGTCTGTGTCGGCTGACGTCAGTACAAACTGCACCGTCAGTGTGGTGTTGGTAATTCAAAGTCGTAGAGAAATAAGAAACATGTTTACATGTTTTTCAGAGTTCGAAGATTTCCACTGGGCCGTCGCTCGGAAAATGGGAGGAGCTTGTTTGTGTGTCCGTGTGTCCGTGTGTCTGTGTGTCTGTCCGGCGGAGCATATTGGCACGTGGAGCCCAAACGGCCGTATTGCCGGTCACTAGTATAAATAGGCTAAAGGCTGTGCACATATAGTAAATCGCCTGTGCACAAAATCTGGTGATAATTCAAGCATGTAGGAACTGGGAGTCGTAAATTACCAGTAAACTATCTGATATATGTACCATCATGTTTCTCAATGTCACACAGCGCTCCTGACAAACTCGCACCATCCCGGTCTCGATTGCCACACAGTGTATACAACAAACCACTGACCGCTGCTGCGCTGCTGCTGCGCTGCTTTCTCCGCCTTCTTCGCCTTCCCCAGGCCCAGCGGATGCGCGCGGCGAACCGCCAGCAGGTGCTCTCGGCGCTGATGACGGTGTACAACCGGTACCTCAGTCAGATGCTGGAGCCGGCGCTGCAGGCCGCCTGCAGAGCCATCATCAGGTGCGTGCCGTCACGGGGACACGACGACCGGGGATGGGTGACGGGGTCGTACAATGACGAGGCGTGTGCAGTTGCACGGTGGACCATGAGTGGAGCTGTTGTGTAAAGGTTGGTGAAGATTGAGGTAAAATTATATTTTTGGTGGGGTGGGCTGAACTGGAAAATGTTTCTTACATAGGCCTGCAAAACTGAGTTGCTGTGGATCCTTAAAATATAGGTGTTAATATTTCGTGGGCCGATGTGCCTTAAAAAGGACACCATCGCGTGTGAGTATCTTGAGGGTCAGAGCCCAGAGGGTTAAGTGAACGGGGTTTCCGTTATCAGACGCCAGGCATGGTTGGAGGAAAATCAATTGGAGGTCGGTAGCATACTCGCGCGTAGTGGAAGGGGCTGTAGTGGCGCGCTCGTGCTGCTGATCCCGATCCTGTAGTGGCGCGTGCGTCTCCGAAAAGATTCGCAGCCGGCAGGATTCGAACCTACGCGGGGAGACCCCATCAGATTTCGAGTCTGACGCCTTAACCACTCGGCCACGACTGCTACAATATTCCGGGGTTTGTGATGCTTCGGGGACGTGCGAGCGCGCTGTCCTGTCAAGCAAAACCATCCGTCTACAAGGCAGGATACTGGCGAGTAGCGGCTTGCCTTCCTGCCAGAGGGGAGTTATACCAACATGCTCCGCGCCTGACTGCCAGTATGCAAAACGTGGCAGGAACATCGACAAGATATTTGGGGCAGCCCAAATCCTGCCCGAAATGGGACAGCAAGCTGCCCCATTTGGGGCAGGATTTCTCCTTTTTTCCGAGGAGGAAATTTCGGTCCTCGGTCAGCAAATACTGTCGACGGGGGGGGGGGGGGGGGTGCGGGGTATTCACGATCGCATTTTATCTAG
>JAXIVJ010002577.1:15000-52500 GCA_036785665.1 Chirona hameri
ACCTCTCGCTCGGTGTGACGTCAGGAGCAGAGCATATGTGTGATGTCCGGATAGTCTGCATTAGGTGTAACGTGTCATAGTGGTGCATCTCGGCTCGGTGTGACGTCAGCCGGAGCTGCATAGTGCATCTCGGCGTGGCGTGCTGAGCTCAGCGCATGCGCAGTACAATGCCGCAGAGTCGGGCATGCCGCCTCCGTGTGATGCCTGCCGCTCAGCTAACCGCATGCCTCGCCCGCCCCCGCCCCCGCCCTGACCCCACCTCTGCCCTCTGGTTCCGTCTCCGTCTCTTCCTCCACCTCCGCCCCTGCCTCTGCCTCCGACTGTGCCTCCGTCGCTGCCTCTGCCTCTACCCTTGTCGGCCTGTATCCCTGCTCCGGCTCATGTCCTTCCTTATCTACTCTGCCTTGTCTCCGTCTCCGCATCCGCACTACCTCTACCCCCGACATTGCCTCCTCGACTGCATTTGCCTCTGCCTCCGCCTCTGGCTTTGCCTCGCTTTCATGCCTGTTTCATCTCTACCTCCGCTTGTATCTCCGCTCATGCCTCTGCCTCTCCATCCGCTCATGCCTCTGCCTCTCCATCCGCTCATGCCTCTTCCTCTCCATCCGCTCATGCCTCTGCCTCTCCATCCGCTCATGCCTCTGCCTCTCCATCCGCTCATGCCTCTTCCTCTCGATCCGCTCATGCCTCTGCCTCTCCATCCGCTCATGCCTCTGCCTCTCCATCCGCTCATGCCTCTTCCTCTCCATCCGCTCATGCCTCTTCCTCTCCATCCGCTCATGCCTCTGCCTCTCCATCCGCTCATGCCTCTGCCTCTCCATCCGCTCATGCCTCTGCCTCTCCATCCGCTCATGCCTCTGCCTCTCCATCCGCTCATGCCTCTGCCTCTCCATCCGCTCATGCCTCTGCCTCTCCATCCGCTCATGCCTCTGCCTCTCCATCCGCTCATGCCTCTGCCTCTCCATCCGCTCATGCCTCTGCCTCTCCATCCGCTCATGCCTCTTCCTCTCCATCCGCTCATGCCTCTGCCTCTCCATCCGCTCATGCCTCTGCCTCTCCATCCGCTCATGCCTCTGCCTCTCCATCCGCTCATGCCTCTGCCTCTCCATCCGCTCATGCCTCTTCCTCTCCATCCGCTCATGCCTCTGCCTCTCCATCCGCTCATGCCTCTGCCTCTCCATCCGCTCATGCCTCTTCCTCTCCATCCGCTCATGCCTCTGCCTCTCCATCCGCTCATGCCTCTGCCTCTCCATCCGCTCATGCCTCTGCCTCTCCATCCGCTCATGCCTCTTCCTCTCCATCCGCTCATGCTTCTGTCTCTGCCTTTGCTTCGCTACCACCGCTGCCCTTGCCTTGCCTTCGCCATGCCTTCGCCCTTCCCTTTGTTGTTTGCCACCGTGTCTGCTCCGTGACCTGCCCATGCGTTCCCCTGTGTCTGTCTTCCGCCAACGATTCCCCGTCCCTGCCACCACACTCACTCCTCGGTCTCCATCCCCCGCCGCACCCTTTACTGTGCCCCTACCTGTCCCCTCACCGCATCCCTACCGCCTTCTCGCCCACCCTGCGCGCTGCCGATATCCGTCTCCAGCACCCCGTCCCTGCACCTGGACCCTGGCGACCCCACCTACACATACTGCAGGTACGAGGCGGCGTCGCCGGCCGCCACCCAGGCGCTCGAGGCGGTCACCTTCCGCGGACAGTACGAGGTGAACGCGCGCGTCACAGTCGCCGCCAATGCCATGAGGAATTCGCTCAACATATCGCCGGCAGGTGAGAACGGCGCGGAGACTGGACTGTAGGCTGTAGACTATGGTAGACTGTAGGCTGTGATAGACTGTAGACTATGGTAGACTTTAGACTGACGGTTGAAGGACGGAAAGGAGGTGGCTCTTCTGTTAATGTTTTATTTTGGCGGCTTAATTTAACCTTGCCGATGTCTTCGTACCATGTGAAATTCTTCGGGTCGCCTTGCAGCGACATTTCTAAAGTCGGTGGAAAGGAGTAGGACAAGTTGGTGCATATGTGGGTATCATGTGTGTGTCGGCTGTGCCCACAGGTTTGACGGACAGTCAGCTGAACCTGAATGAAATGCCTTCAGTGACGTCACTACCAGCGGCCGTGAACAAATTCATCATCACAAACGCCTCATTCCGCACAAAGAAGTTACCAGGTAAAGAAGTTACCAGGTGAGCTGTCTGTGACAAAAAGGAATGTATTAGTCGACTTTGTTCAGTTGTGCTCACCACGGCTTGGAATGTCCATGACCACTATCAGGAGAAGATAGAAAGAAGCACATCAAGGTCTTTTAACATGACACATTCTGTGAGAAAAAAACTTCGTACATTACTGGTCTTTTACCATTATATGATTGAGGTAATGTGTGCAGCCGACAGCGAACTTGATAGACATCGTCCTTTCACTTTGGCCTTGCCTCGCCTTTGACCATTCAACATCCCGCTCCTCCCAATCCTCTCCTCATCTCTGCCTATCCTCTCTGCTCCTCAGAGGACATCGACCCGCCTCCGGAGGACACTACGGACTCCTCCGGCCCGGCCAGCGTCGCGCGCTGCCACTCACCCTCCCCGGTCGCCACCGCCTCCAACAAACTCCGCAAGGGCATCCGCAGCATCCGCCGGCGGATCCGGCGGGGCCGCGCCCGCTCAGACTCGGACCCGGCGGACCCGCTGGATCCGGTGCTGGCGGAGGGCAGCAGCAGCGGGGAGGATCCGCCGGAGCTGCACGGATCGGTGTCCACGGATAGTTTCCATTGGATCCTGACGAGGGAGGAGGCGGAGCAGCGGGGCGCGTGGCAGAGCGGGCTCGGCGACTGGCGCCGGCTCAGCTTCGCAGGCTGGGAGGGCAGCGAAGCCCAGCCATTGGATGGCGATGTTGGCTGGGATGGCCCCGCGGCTGGTGGCTGGGACCCTGCCGTTGCCGGCCCTTCCTCGACTGGCTTCTCAACTACAGCCTCTACACGCCCGTCCGTTCACTTCTCAAGTGACGCCTCTGGTGGCCATTCATCTTGGTCGTCAGCTGGTCCTTCATCTTGGCCAACAACTGGTCCTTCAAAAGATTCCCTAACTGGTCCTTGGACGGAGCCCTCAGACCCGCCGGAGCCTGAAGTGAGCGTCACGGGCGACCTGGAGGCAACGTCAGCAAATCTCGAACTATGCAGTGGAGCTGAGACGAGCCCTAGTACCGGATCGGGTGATGGTTTAATACCAGACGAAGTTCGGCTTGCTGAGGGTGGGTTAGCACCAGACGAAGGCCTGACGCCGGGGACGGTGGCGCTGGAACTGCCGGGTTCACCGCGCTCGTCCCAGACGGCGTCTTTGTACAGCGCCTCTGATGGTGGACTGTCCTCAGACGACCCGGATAAGTTCCACACCTCGTCGCCCTGATCCCGCCGAATCCTGCCCAACCGGCCGAGGTGGGTCATGTCCTGATCTCGTGCTCCCAGCCCCCTCGGCCGAGGCGGCGGATCACGGCCTGTGTCCTGATTAACCACCACCTAGTCTACAGAGGGGTGTGATTCTACGGACCTGATTTCCGTCGTACGTTGCTGTATAGTGGTAGGCTAACTTGTATTTCGGTATTTCTTGTCATATCTATGGTCTCCACAGACAAGCTTACCGAGTTTGAAACTTCTGAGTCCATTGAGTTTTGTGACTATGTGTATGTATTGTGTAGCCTTTTCCATTTGTCACCCGATGTTTGTCCGTCCGTTTCCTGCTCGTGCCTTTACCGTGTTCAACACCTGCTGAGCGATTGTGCTATTATATATGACTGCCCTGATGTTTAACCGTGACCATGACTATTGTGATTCTGACTGACTTTTCCTGTCATCGTACCGGTTTGTGCGGTGGTGTCCGTGTCTATCTCCGTGCCTGTGCCCGCGGCAGTCTGGTTTTCATGTCTATCTCCGTGTCTGTGCCCGCGGCAGTCTGGTCGCCGTGTCTATCTCCGTGCCTGTGCCCGCGGCAGTCTGGTCGCCGTGTCTATGACTGCCCCTGTGCCGCGGCAGTCTGGTGTCCGTGTCTATGACCGCGCCTGTGCCGCGGCAGTCTTGTGTCCGTGTCTAACTCCGTGCCTGTGCCCGCGGCAGTCTGGTCGCCGTGTCTATCTCCGTGCCTGTGCCCGCGGCAGTCTGATCGCCGTGTCTATCTCCGTGTCTGTGCCGCGGCAGTCTGGTGTCCGTGTCTATCTCCGTGTCTGTGCCCGCGGCAGTCTGGTCGCCGTGTCTATCTCCGTGCCTATGCCCGCGGCAGTCTGGTGTCCGTGTCTATCTCCGTGCCTGTGCCCGCGGCAGTCTGGTCGCCGTGTCTATGACTGCGCCTGTGCCCGCGGCAGTCTGGTGTCCGTGTCTATCTCCGTGCCTGTGCCGCGGCAGTCTGGTCGCCGTGTCTATGACTGCGCCTGTGACCGAGTCCGCTGTCGGTTCCAGACGACATTCCGATTCAGCCGGGCGCGGCGCACGACGGCGAGCCGCTGTCAGCCATCTCCGAACAGAACGAGGACGAGCAGACGACGGACGTGCCCGCTACCAAGGCGCGACTCAAGGACCGCAAACACCGGCCGGCCGAGCGCGAGCGCAGCGGGCCCGACAAGCACATGACGGCTATGCTAGCCGCCCTGCCGGGACTCGTCAAGAAGCGCGGCGGCGATGAGAAGCGACGCCAGGACAGCGGCAGTGAACGTGGTGGCGACGTAGCCGGCGGCGGCGGCGGCGGAGGAGGTGGCGGGGGAGGAGGAGGAGGCGAGAAAGGCGAGAAAGGCGAGAAAGGGAAGAAGAAGGGTGACTCGAAGCGGTCTGGGCGCCGGCCGGCCTCGACAGCTGCCGGCGGCGGCGGAGCCACGAACGGCGCTCCGTCCAGCGCGCGCAACTCGCTCGCGCTCAACGGCGACGAGGACTGGGCGGGCCCGCCGCTGATGCGGCTCGAGGCCGGCGAGCTGCGCGTGGTCAGCTCGGGCTCTGAGAGCGCCACGCCTCGCCGCGAGCGGCGCGAGACGGACAGCTCCTCGGTGACGAGCACAGCCTCGGACGAGGCGGCGGTGGCGGCGGCGGCGGCGGCGCACGAGCGGTCCGAGCCCGTGGTGATGTACTCGGTACGGCGCGAGTCGCTCGCGGTCACCGCCAACGCGCGCACCACGGATGTGTAGGCGGCGGAGGAGGGAGGAGTGGTGTTTGGGGTAGGCAGGGTAGGAATGGTGGGAAGGGTAGACGCCAGGTAGCTAAGTGAGCCAGGCGGCTGGGTCCGGCTGAGTAGGTGGGCCTGGCGTATTCGGTGTCATTTGTAGTCTGAAGAAGACGTACGCAAGTCGCAGAAAACCTACACGGTCGTATGCGCCATGCAGATAGGTCCAATGCCTGGGAGAGCCCATTCGGACGGCGGCACCATGGAGCGATGGGTCCACATTCCACATTCCTGCCTTTTGCTCGCGAGTGTGGCGCGGTGGGACGCCTGCGTCGCATCGTTCCCGACTCGTCGCAGCCTGTCGCTCAGCCGTCTGCCGTTGTTGTGTCACAAGCATACCGAAGAGCAGCGGTCGCGCCTTGCCTGCTTGTTGCCCGTACAGTTGGGGTATCCGAGTTATGCATTGGAGTATCGGTCGAGAGATGGTCGTCTCCTAGATGTGGTTATTTGTTTGCTCAGAGACCGGTTTATCGCGTGATAGCGTTTGTCAATGTAATAACTAGCGCGCGAATAGACCGGTGTTGTTTGCGGGAACTGTGACGCTGCTAGAATTAGCTCAGTGGTTGGCCTCGTTTCTCTTTTATCGACAAACTACGTTTGCGGTGATCATTAGTATACAGCCAAAGATAGTGTGCAGTCGGGTGCGTGGGAGTTGAGTGCGTTGCAAAGGCCGACAATATCCCGTGGGGAACCTCCACTAATGCACCCGGAGTATTATGGAGACCAAGCGAGAAGAGCCATGCTTGAGGGGACGGTCCTGTTGGCCTTCCGCTTAGGTCGCTGAACAAGTGGGTCAGTTCTGCTTGCAATACCACACTCCGCCAATCTAAGCACTGGCCTGTTGATTTTCCGTCTGCAACTGACCGTTGGTCGCGTACTCTCCGTTGTTACGCCCTGGACCTGCGGACGTGCGTTTCCGAGAAGCGCGTGCGTGTGCATGTGCGTGTCGCGTGTCTCCTTCCATGTGCGTGGTATGCAGTGGTGTCGGGAGCGTCCGTGGCTCGCCCGTCGCTGCTGGCCGTCTGGTGCTGGTTATCTACGTGTGCGTTAGGCGCGTCTCGGTGTACAGCTCTGTGTCTCTGTGTCTTCCAATGGTGAGGGGGCGGGGTCCGCGCTGCTTCGCCTCGGTCCGGGTCCAGAGTGCAGACTCCGCCTCGGTCCAGAGTGCAGACTCCGCCTCGGCCCAGAGTGCAGACTCCGCCTCGGTCCAGAGTGCAGACTCCGCCTCGGCCCGGGTCCAGAGTGCAGACTCCGCCTCGGTCCGGGTCCAGAGTGCAGACTCCGCCTCGGTCCGGGTCCAGAGTGCAGACTCCGCCTCGGTCCGGGTCCAGAGTGCAGACTCCGCCTCGGTCCGGGCCCAGAGTGCAGACTCCGCCTCGGTCCGGAGTGCAGACTGGGCCGACTCGGACCGTGCGTTCGCCGTGTCTTGCAGTGACAATAATGCACTGTGAAGTCAGCAACGGCAGCAATATGCGAGCAGCAATGTTTATATGAGTGGCGGCCATGTTCAGTTACGATTATCCTGATTAGTTTGCGCTTTTTATGCACAGATCCGTGTGATAATTTATCTGCTTTCGCAGTATAAAGTGGTGATATATCGATCATGTTTAGTACTTTTCCTTGATTGCTATATTTTATTATTTGCCATATCCAATGTGTGTGCGGATTTTCCCATTTTTGATGTAATTGGGTTATGCGGTGCTTGCCTGGGTTCGGTATCTCGAATCAGCAATTCTCGGCGTAGTTCCTGGCATTGGGTCATGCGGTGATTGCCTGGGTCCGGTATCTCGAATCAGCAGTGCTCTCGGCGTAGTGAGTGAGTTCCAGTGTTTAGCCGGTCTCGGCTGTCCGGGAGTACCGGCCGGTCTCGGTTGTCCGGGAGTGCCGGCCGGTCTCGGCTGTCCGGGAGTGCCGGCCGGTCTCGGCTGTCCGGGAGTGCCGGCCGGTCCGCCGTCGGCTGTCCGGGGAGTGCCGGTCGGTCCGCCGTCGGGGCTGTTGGGGCGTGACGCTGTGTCCAACTCCGACACTCGCCTCCCAGCCGTGACGTCATCTATATGTTGCCAATGGGTGCCGACAATACACCCTACTGTATCCATGTGTGGCCTTATGTGGGCCGGGACGGTGTTGCTGTGTCTCTGGCAGAGAAGCTTGATAAATTCTGGGCCAGGATTTTACTCCTGCCAGAGGCGTGTTTAGTCGTCTCTCCTTGTATTAAGCCATGTAGAGGGTTCATCCCTGACAAATGAACACATTTCCTGACATTTAAGAAAATGTAAGCAACTTTTTCTTGGGGACGTGCAGTGGCATATATAGGGTTTGGTCAAGGGGGAGGCACGTAGAAAGTGTGCCCCTCAGGCTTCGGTGTGCTCCTGCAGCTTTGTTGGGCCCCTCAAGCTTTGGTGGGCTCTTTTTGACGTTGAAGGCAAATATGGGTCAGAGCCCAGAGCAGACACTTTTAGCTCAAAATATACCTTTCACATGTAAAAATGCGCCTCTCCGGTCACTCGATGGACGCCGGTCATTGCTTTTCGTTTTGCCGCGCGTCCTGCGGTGGCGACGGGGCCGGCCCGGACGGCGTTGACGGCGGCTGGACGATACCTCAGCGACGCCAGTGACAGCGGCGGCCGCGCTTGGCCGACCATGGCAATCTTCTGATGCCGCCTACATACTGCTGTACCGGCTGGCGGGGGGCGCCGGTGGGCGGCCGCCTGCGCTGACGGCGCTGCCCGGCCCGCTGCGGGCTGCCGTGGACCGGGATAACGCTGTGTACCGGCGAGAGCGGCAGAGCTACTCTGGGCAGAGCCGGCCGGTTAACGGTTGTGCTGATGCCTAGTTTTGTAAGCCGCGCACCCTTGTTTTATCCGGTATGTATCTGAGTATGAATGTCAACTCCCTGTTTCCCCATGTACTTACTGTTTTATGTCTCGTGACGCCGGGCTAGGAATAGCCACAATGTGTGTGGATGGCCCGAAGTCGTTAAATAAAATAAAATACAATACAACGCGCTGCCGCTGCCTCAGGACGTTGACAGTGGGCAGGACGGACCAAGCTCTAAGCTCTAAGTTGGAACTGTAGCGCATGTGGGGGAGAGTTGATAATTATATGTCGAATGTTGTTTGCCTTGTGAATGTTGTTACATGTCATTTGATAGGATGCTGTTTATAATTATTTTAAATATATAACTGTATTATGTAAAAAAAAAAATCAATAACCAGCCTGCGCCCCTGCCACGTGGTATTTTGCATATTCCAATCTGGATTTTAATAGGAATTGCGTGCAAACTAGAATCAGCTTCCGCCATACAAAGTGTGTGTGTGTGTGTGTGGGGGGGGGAGTTCGGCCGCCATAAAAAGTGTGTGTGTGTGTGGGGGGGGGGGGGGGGTGTCAACCCCCGGTTTTCAAAAGTGGAGGGTCGCGACCCCCTCCCCCCTCGTCAGCGACGCCCCTGTGTATATGGCATGTATAGGAATTGCGTGCAAACTAGAATCAGCTTCCGTCATAAAAAATGTGTTGGGGGGGGGGGGGGGGGAGGGGTCGGCCGCCATAAAAAGTGTATGTGTGTGGGGGGGGGCCCGGTTTTAAAAAGTGGGGGGTCGCGACCCCCCCCCCCCGTTAGCGACGCCCCTGTGTATATGGCATCAACGCACGTCACACACGCTTCCGCACCTGTATGGGTGTATGAGACCGCTCCACGGTAGATAGGCACGGATATCGCTCATCATCTCATGTATTCTATGACCGTGATCTCATGTGAGAAGCGCTCAAGTACGGGGAATTCCGGTCGTGACGTCATATGTGACGTCAAATGAGTCATTACTAGTCATGCATACGGTTTCAAGATTTGCTTGAAGTCAAGGGATATTTATTTAAGTCGCTTGGTGAAGCCAGTAGCTATGGTGACGTCATGAGCCCGTATCTCTTTGGAAGTAAATTGCCTTTTATCATTACGAGCCAAATTAATTTCCAAAATCACTGCAGTTATTTGGCGGTCTTACAACACCTTTACTTTTTTTGGTGAAAATGTGAACATTTTATGCGTAGTGGCATGTGTGGCATTGAACATTTCTAATGAAAGTACTCAATAGAGACCAGTTTTCATTGGCTTAGAGCCCGAACTTGCTTGGAACGTCATAGATCCAAGTAATGATTTGTGAAAGAGACAAAACATCTTCAGCGAGGTCTAAGGTTGGCGAGTTCCGTGCGTATTTCGCTATTATAAGACCATTGAGGTTTCTTTGTGATTGAGAGTTGTAGTTAGTGCGTTTGTGTGCAGCAGGAGTAAGAAAGTTGATTATTAGTGACTGTCCACACAAACCAGGTTGGTATGCTCTCAATATATCTGTTTGTGCGGGACTTAGAATCAGGGCAGGAGGATTACAATAATTACTTAAAACCTTGCATAAACTTATCCATGTTTTGATTATTTTCCATCGAAGGTTAATGCCTATCTTCTGTGCTGATAATAGAACTAGATCAATCAATGATATTGCTTTCTACTTGCTGTGTATGTACCAAGTGATTGCTGATCACATGTTTAGTGGCTGTATAGTGATGTTTGCAAACATTGTAAATGCTAAGGGATATCACAATATTTTCCCCCTTGTTTGCAATTCAATCATATGTCAGCTTCTATATCTTGTGACAAGATGTTACACAAACTGGGATGTTAATCATAGATGTAGCCATGGCTACTCACTTCTTGGGCATTTTTCTTCCCTAAAATATTGTATTTTGCTTGGTGACAAAAAGGTTTGCTGAGACAAGAGCCTGACTGCAAATCATTCTTGCATAGGGGTTGGGTTTCTCTCAAGATGATATCAAAGCTTTACTGCCCCCCCCCCCCACACTTTTTGTCACATTCCTACATCTGTGATGTTAACCGAAGGTTGTTGGGTAACGGTGGGGCTGGCGTCACTGTCACGGCCAGGCAATCAAATAAAGGTTCAAGGTTACTTTCACTGTTGTTGGTCTTGAGTCATAGGGAAGCTTTATGACGTCACCAGATACAAGTGAATCTTAGGCCTCCCCGATTTAATAGCTACGAGCGGCAAGCCAAACCAATCAGAATTAATGAAACTAAACTAACCTAATTTCACCTGTGAACCCCGCTTTAGACAAGCTAAGTGGCTGTTGGATAGCTCTGTTGCTTTGTGTATTTTTTGAGGAACCACATTAGATTTAGATATAAGGATTAGATATTTAGTTTTGTGGATCGTTTAGGTATTATATTTAAGCATTCATAGTTAGCTGTTACCTCTTACCTGCTTTTTAAAGGACTTTTCATTCTAGCTTGTGTGCGCCACAATTGTCTTGGTCTTATTTTTGTGTTAGTTGCAGGGTTGGATATGTAGATATTTTTAGAAAATTAGGGATAATTAAGGTGTATTTAGTATTTAGTTTATTTAAGGATTAGATATTTAGTCTAGTATTAGGTGCACTCATAGCTGATTTGTGTCACTAGCTTTACTTAGATCTAGTTAAGGTTTAGAAGAAGAAAAAAAAGGAAAAAAAAGAGTTAAGTTAGTAAAGTATTGAAAAGCGCACAGTACCTAAGTTATATACCTAAGTACTAGTGTATTCAAATGAGCATGACTAGGATGCAGGCGAAGGTAGCAGAGCTAGAGGCCCTCCAGGCCAGGGTAGCGGAGCTTGAGGCGCAGTTAAGTAAGTGTAGGTGTAGAGATGAGCCGCAGGAGGGTGTAGCTCCTGACCAAGGAACGTATGTGCAGACCGTGGTCAGGGGGTCAGATAAGGAGCCTACAGGATCAGGGACCAGTGGTAGTTCTGATAGGGGCATAAGGGAGGAGGATAAGGCAAAGGTGGATAGTCCGGCTGGGGTTTGGAAGTGTGTTGGAGGGTCACATTTCTGGAGACCCAACACTGTGGAAAGTAATGCTAGGGCCACAGACAGTATGGATGAGGAGGGGTGCTGGGTAATGGAGGGTGGTAGCAGAATCTGGAGGAGGAAGAGGGAAGGGGATCAGGAGGGATGGACAAAAGTTCAGGGTAGAGTCAGGCAGTACAGCCCCAGGGAACATCCACAGGTTACAATATCAAATAGGTTCAGTGCGTTAGAGTCAGCAGCTGAAAGTGACTGGGAAGAGGTTCAGCATTTAGTGGTTGGGGACTCAAGGGTAAGGCCCTTAAGGCGAACATTCTGTGGGAAGAGGGACAGATGTATAGTCAAACCAGGGGCAAGAGTAGCTGATATGGGCCCTGTCATTGAGGCAGAACTTGGTAGGAGTAGCCCGGAGACAGTTATAATACAGGTGGGGGTGAACGACATAGGAACTAGGCAGAGTGTGAGAATAGTAGCGGAGTACCAGAGCCTGCTGCAGAGGTTGAAGGAGTCCAGGAAACCAGTCATTGTGACTGGCATCCTCCCTCGCTGTGGAGCCAGTGAGGAGTGGTACTCGAGAGCTCTGTCTGTGAACAGCTCAGTTCAGAACTTATGTTCAGCTATGGGGCTTAGTTATGTAGACTTATGGGATCAGTTCTATGAGTGGCGTAGGTACTATATGAAGGATGGGCTTCACTTATTGGATGAGGGGGCAAGGGCTTTGGGAGATGCCTACAGAAGTGTCATTCAGGGAAACTAGGTAGGAGGGGGGGGGGGGGGGGGGGGGTCGGGGACGCTAGTACCAGGGCATCAGGAAGTAAGCATTGGTAGAAGTTCATGTCAGAATAGGACAGTAGATCATAATTCCCTCAGAATTAGTAGAGTCAGCTCAAAGTATAAGATCACATGTGTGTTGCTGAATGCCCAAAGTATTAGGTCTAAATTTGATGAGTTTGAGTGTTATGTTGCCCTTGAAAAGCCTGATATAATTTGTGTAACCGAGACATGGGTTAGTGAGTGGTATATGCAACATAGGATGGGCCCAAGAGGCTCTTTGTTGCACTTTTCTTTTATTTATGTTTATGTCTAACCTAACCCCGCCATTAGGTCCGATCGGGTTGGCCTACAGCTCGTAGCCATTAAGTCCGACCGGGTCGGCCTACAGCTCGTAGCCATTAAGTCTGATCGGGTCGGCCTACAGCTCGTAGCCATTAAGTCCGATCGGGTCCGCCTAAGATTCGCTCGTAGCCAGAATCTGGTGACGTCATAAAGTTTCCCCATGACTCCAGACCAACAACGGTGATAGTAACCTTGAACCTTGATTTGATTGCCCGGCCGCGACAGTGACGCCAGCCCCACCGTTACCGGTTGTTGTTCTATATTGAGAATAACACTATTCTTTAGAATTGTTTTTCTATAGAAAAACAACCTGAGCCATTCTCCGGGATTTGTTTTCCTATTCGTTTCCGAGATCGGGCAAAGTTGATGCCCTGGAAAACGGCTCTATAAATTTCAGAGAAATTTTCACCATATCGCTCACTCGCAGGGATCTAGATGATGGCAGGGTCCGCTAGTGTGGGAAAACTTCGAAGCGTGCACAGCAGGCACATGTCATTTCCCATAGACTTATAATGGGGCCAAACCAAGATGGCCCCCAGCGCAAAAATGAATCTATAAATTTTCTCTAAATTTTCTGAAGGGTAGCTATTGGTGGATGCCCACACGCCTGTGATGGTGCCTACCCTGGGCAAATTCGAATTCATGTGCCACATGACCTTGGATATGTCCCTGAACCCCATTTTTTTTACATTGGGCCACTTTGTCAGCCCTGCAGTGGCCCTGGTGCATTGCAGTACTCCAAAACCGGTATCGGTAGCTCCAGGAGAGTAAGTGGGAGGGGATCAGCTGCACATGTGCTGGTTTCATATCACCAGGGCTCCTCCATTTGGGATATTTTGAAGGATGATGTATTTTGCCCATAGCCGGATATGTGCAGCCCACAGCAACCTGTTGTTACAATGGGATGTCATTGCCGTTGTGCAACACGAGTAAGTGGCTGACGGGCAATCTGCACATGAAAGTTGTTTTGCCCGGGGTTCTCCTTTATGGAGATTTTTGTGTTTCTTTAAAATTTCAGAGCATTTCACAAAATCTAATTTCTCGAGCTCCTGATTGCTATATCCCACTGGATATCTTAGTGTCAAGGGTGGTTGGGATAACATAAGTCCTTTGAGAAAAATACTCACTAATGGAAGGATCCTGGTTCGAATCCCAGTCGGGTCACACAATGTTTCACGGGTGGTTGCTAAGCTTACTCTGTGACAGTGCTTGGTATGATCACGTGAGACGATGTGTGGGTCACAAGGACGCACATGCTGTTGTTTTGAAAGGGGTCCTCCACCTTCAAGATCTCAAGCACACATTTTAAAAACAACCTTCGGTCCGCAACACCCCCAAAGGCGTCGCCCTCAGGTAATTGTAATGAAGAGCTCTGAGAAGACCTCAAATGCAATGCAATCAATCAACCAATGCATTAGCTGTCCAGGTTCCTGGGTTAAGGAGTGTTGGACGTTGGTATTCAGATGTTGTTACAACCAATTATTTCTTTCATATTTTGTGTAATGAAAAACAAAATTCGCTGAGATCTCGTCGGGCAGGGTTGGCACCAACACATCAAAATTGGGGCAGCTTTTGCAAATTTTGGTGCAGCTTTTGCATTTTTTTTGGGCAGCTTTTAAAATGGTTGGCAGCATTTTAAATTTTGGGTCAGCTTTTGGAATTTTGAGGCAGCTTTTGACATTTTGGGGCAGCAGTAACAATTTACTGATTCATACTAGATTAAACGCGATTGTGAAAACAACCGATCCCCCCCCCCCTGTCAACAGTATTTATCTGAAAAGTGAATTTACACTAGATACAATGTGATTGTGAAGACGACTGACCCCCCCCCCCCCCCCCGGTCAACAGTATTTGCTTACCGAGGAACGAAATTTGATCAGGAAAATCCTGCTCCAAATGGGGCAGCTTGCTGTCTGATTTGGGGCAGGATTTGGGCTGCCCCAAATATCTTGTCGATGTTCCTGGCACATTTTGCATACTGGGGTCTCAGCAGAAAGAACACCATTGACCGGGGGGCAAATATCTCCATTATCTCTGTTATCTCCGGAACCAATGATCGCAGCAAGACGCACAATGCGGCATTCAAAATCTCTCAATGAGACGGATCTAAAGCTAACTAAGCAATTTCGAATTGAGGTCACAGGTCAAGATCGGGTCAAGGTCAAAATGGAGACATTTGAGTTTATGGACCATACTTTCCATCCAAAGCCTTTGATTGCGACCATGATCACCCAAAGTGCTCCCAAAGCAAATACACATCCCGTATGAGCTAAAATGAGATTGTTGGTAGAAGTCAAGGTCAGGTCACAAAAGGTCACTATGCGCAGAAGATTTTCGAAAGTTGTGCAACACATGTTTTATGTGCTATTTTACATGTAGAATTCGATAGTGATGGTCATTTTACCATCTGACCTCATTTAAGTGAAGTTAGTGTCAAGCTCAGGTCAAGTTCAGCTTCAGGTCACATATGGTCAAAATGTGAAATTGATAAATCTAAATAAAAAAGGCATGTTCCTACACTAGTTTTGTCTCAGCACTACAGTCTTGGCATTTATGTGTCTGTATCTGGTCAATAAAAGCAAAAACAAAACACAATTTCAAAATATGATGTCATGCATGAGTTACTCATACTTAGGGAGCCATGTCAGTCACAAATGAAGATATTGCTTTGACATTTTGTTGGGTATTGTCCATATGTAGTTCTCTAACATATATTCCGTTTTTTTTTTAACATCTTTGGAAATTTTGATTTTGTGGTCATTTTTCCGATTTGTTTGTTTGTTGTATTTTTGGTGGTAAAAAAACAAAATTTCAAAAATCCAAGATAACATTTTGTAGGCCTTGCGATTTGATATCTTCTGACGCTTTTGATTGCGTTTCGCTCAACAAGTGGTATTTGTACGGCCTGTTAAAGTTTAGCTGATTTTATCGTCAAGCTCGTGTGTAGTGACGTCAATAAATTTGCTATATCTCACAAATTTATCGACGAAATTGCTTCATTTTCGCACAGAAGGTTTAAAATTGATGTGGGAGAAGGTACCCAAAGTTTCACGTTGATAGCGCCGTTGTGTTTTGAGCTATCGCGAAAATTCGTCGGGGGGGGGGGGGGGGGGGGCAATATTGCCCTCCCCCCCGGTCAAGCGCGGGTTACGTCCTGCTGAGACCATATCTTTAGGATAAGCAACCCTAATCACATACACATAGAATAAGAGACTTCATGTTCATGTGGTTGGTGGCAGCAGATAGGGGGGGCGGTAGCTGTCCCCCCTACTCAAGAAGTTGGGGGGGGGGGGGGTGGCAAACATATAATTTTGCTCCCCAATACATTTGTAAGAGGGGCCCTAGAAGAAGTTGACCGAGGGCTCCGAGGTGTCCCCGGCCAGCCTGAGGGACCCTCTAAGGCCGACAGAAGGCCCTCGGTCGGCCCGAGGGGGCCCTTGGTAGGCTTGAGGGGGTCCTTGGAAGGCCCGATACTTCAATATGGGCCTGTCCGACGTTTTTGTGTGTGACCATTTAGAGCCCCTGCAAAACATAGTGGCCTAAATCCAAGGAGATACCATTTCGCGGTATTTTTTTTTCCGGGGGGGGGGGCCTATGTCCGTGGGTGGGAGGGGGGGGGGGGGTTGCCCCCCACCCCATCCGAAAATACCTTCCGCCGCCACTGGTTGGTGGTGTAGATGATACTGATGCACTAAATAATGCCAATAGCATGAAAGTCTGGTGTGTTTTTTGTTGTTGTTTAGTGGCCTTTACTTAGGTTAACGGCCTCGCGAGGAAAGCGGTTCTAAATACGCCGCGCAAAACCGGCTCATCCTGACTAAGTCCGCTGGCCATTACAATGCGAGGGATAAGGATCTTAAACCGGTAGAAGCAGGTCAGTCCAGCTAGTGCTGGCCAGCCCTGTCCCTTGGGTGGGGTATTATTGCATATGTGTGGGGAAAAACAAAACCTCGTGTTGATGTATTAGAAAAAAGCAGGTCGTTGACCGAATTTATCTGAATCACTATACCTTCAAATCAAGCGAGTGTTGAGAAGAGTCGACATCTGGCGTTCCTGGTGAGTGGTGGCCGGTGGGGTACCTCGCGTACACCGCATCGAGGGGGAGGAGCGACGGCTGGTGCCGTGCTCGCACCATGAGGGGGAGCAGTATCACCTCCCGGCGGACACACCGAGAGTCGTGCTCCTCACGCACCACAGGGGGAGGGAGGGAGGGAGGGAGGGAGGGAGGGAGGGAGGGAGGGAGGGAGGGAGGGAGGGAGGGAGGGAGGGAGGGAGGGAGGGAGGGAGGGAGGGAGGGAGGGAGGGAGGGAGGGAGGGAGGGAGGGAGGGAGGGAGGGAGGGAGGGAGGGAGGGAGGGAGGGAGGGAGGGACATGCTCACTGTCAGGTCTGGTGCTTTTATGCATCAGTGTTGCTGTCATTAAAGGGAATAGGTCACATCGAAAGTTGTCTTGAAATTCAACCATACGGTGCATCTTGAGCTCAAAACTACGAATATGACTTTGGTTTGGACAACTGATGGATATATGTGGGGAAAGCAGTAAGTTTCTCTTTGTATTTCACGAGAAATCGTAGATGGCAGCTGGCGTTCTGGCTCCGCCCCGCTCCTTCTGACGCCAAGTGCAGTCTCTGACAAGGGGCCGCCCGGGCGGCTGAGCGGATATTAAAGGGACACAACCACCTTCCCAAAAGTTGTCAAATGTACACCGCTTGTGGTGCAAAATATGAAGTAATTGCTGCAGAACACGATTATGACATTTGTTTCTTGCAAACAGTGCTCAATTTCATAAAAAAGTTATGTTTTAATATTTGGGTTGATGACGTCATATTGGGCTCTAAAGAGCTATACAGAAATCCTTTACGCTGCCAAAGAATGGCACAATTATTTCGAGACAATTCTGGCGCTTTGAATACAAAACAAACCAATTACCAAACCAATTGAAACACGCAAATATCTCAAAGTCTAACCTTAAAACAAGTAAACTATCATTACCATTTGGTAAAGAGAGGTGACGTCATCGGCTTTAGACCCCTATTCAAATACACGTGGGGTTTATTCGTTACAATTGTCAAGATCAAGCTCGAATTTCTTTTTGATTATACCTATGTGGTTGTTTTAACTTCTACCCTACTTAATTTCGATGCAAATCCAACAACATGGCTATCTCAACTCAAAACTAATGTTAAGGTGGGAGTGTCCCTTTAACGAGGGGTCGTGATCAGATACTACGTGCCAGAGATTGTCCTACCTCCGGCGCCGGGCGGGCGGGCGTTTAAAGGGACTGTTCCACCCTTTTGAAAGTTGTCGAATCACACTTAATTGTTTGTCTACATGTCAGGCGAGGTCAGCTGAACATGTTCGTGATTTTTTCCCGAAAAATTGCTTATCTTGGAAGATATTCAACTTTTAGTTTTAAGCGGAAAGTTGGGTTGATGACGTCATATGATTTTGTTTTTAATAACAGGGAAATCCTTTGTGCTGCCAAATGTATGGCACAATTTTTTTGTCGACATCTATTGCGCAGAAAAAGTGAACCACCCGGTGTCTAGATTGGCTAAGATTGCGAACCAACCGGGGGATCGAGAAATGAAAGACGAAAATATTCCAAGGCTGACCTTAAAACAAGTAGACAATCATTACCAGTTGGGTACAGAGAGACGACGTTGTCGGTTTAAAGGCCCTATTCAAATTACATGGGCCTTATTTTTTACAGATGTCAAAATCAAACTCGAATATCTTTTTGATTAGATCATTGTGGTTGTTTTAACTGCTGCCATACTTAATTTCAATGCCAAGCCATCGAAATGGCTATCTCAACTAAAATATAATGTTAAGGTGGGATAGTCCCTTTACTCCCCCCTGATGAGTTTTCGTAATAGCTCAAAAACCAATAGCGCTATCAACGTGAAACTTCGGGTACCTTCTTCTAAATCATTGTTACGTCTTGTGTGCAAAAATGAGGCATTTTCGTCGATAAAAAATCAAGTTATAGCGAATTTAGTGACGTCACTACACACGAGGTTTACACCAAAATCAGCTCAACTTTAACAGACCGTACAAATGCCATATTTTGAGAAAAATGCAATACATAACTTCAAAAGATAGCAAATGGCAAGGGCTACAACGTGGCTATCTCGAATTTTTGTCAATTTTAGTTTTTGACCCCCAGAAACAAAAACAAAACTTTTTTTTGGGAAAATTATCACAAAATCAAAATTTCCTAAAATATTAATACAAAACTGAAGATATGGCAGAGAACCAAATGTAGGGAACTACCATAACAAATTTCGAACTGTTCACAAATTGTAAAATTTCAAATCTCCATTTTTGACTGACTTATGACATCTAAAGTATGGGTAACTCATGACGTCATATCTTGAAATTGCGTTTTTTTGTGTTGCTTTTATTGACCAGATACAGACAAATGAATTACATCACTGTATTCCTGAGACAAAACTGGTCCAGAAACCATGCCTTTTTTATTTAGATTTATCAATTTCAAATTTTGACCTTCAGTGACCTGCACTTGACCTGAACTTGACAATAACTTCACGTAAATGAAGTCAGTTGGTAAAATGACTATAACTATCGAATTCTACGCGACAAATAACCCATAAAACATGTGTTGCATGACTTCGTAGATATTTTGCGCATAGTGAATTTGTGTGACCTGACCTTGACCTTGACCTTTGCCAACAATCTCACTTTAGCTCATGTGGGATGTGTATCATACCTTTGGCAGCACTTTGGATGATCATGGTCGTAATCAAAGGCTTTTGATGGAAAGTATGGCCCATAAACTAAAATACGTAGATTTTGACCTGACCTGACATTTGACCTCACTTTAACATTTTTGAGTACGCTTTAGATTCACCTCATTGAGAGCTTTCGATTGCCGCCTTGCGCGTCTCGCTGCGATCATTGGCTCGGTAGATAACCAGGGGGCGTTTAACGCTCCCCCCCCCCGTCAATGGTGTTCTGCTGAGACCCCAGTCAATGCCGGGTTAACCAAGTGCCTTACATGTTTTGATTCCAATGTTGAACAGAATTGACTGTGTATATTAGGAATGACTAAAACATTCAACCATGAGGAGAGGAACATGAAAGTCTAGATTGTGGGATCTGATCTTGTTATCACTTACTTTTTGTGTCATTTCTTTGATAAATAATGCTCAATTTAGTTTGAAATTTGTAATTTTTGTGCAAGTTATGAACGAAAACAATTCTTGCAGGTCTCGACATGTCTCTGTATCCATCTCTGGAGGATATGAAGGTGGACCAGATGGCTCGGGTAAGTAATTGCTCCAGTATCCCATCTCAGGGGCAGGAGTCGACTGTAGTGATCCCAGGTAGCTCTCTATGCGTTTTGTGAAGCAGTGTTTTGCCGCAGCTGGCCATGCGATTCTGTCCATCGTGAACACAAGCCTGGTCACGGGGATTGTGCCTGTGTCATGGAAATTGTCGATTATCATTTATCCATCCCATTTACAAATCTCCTGGCGCACTCAGCGATCCGTCCAGTTTCAGACCGATTTCAATCGTCCCATGTCTGGCTAAAATTGTCGAGCGTGTCGTACATCAGCAGCTTTTCTCGTACTTTTCCACCAATCACCTGTTCAGTGATTCTCAGCATGGGCTCCGCCGACGGCACGCGACCGAGACCGCTCTGCTCAATGTGACCGATCACACCCTGAGCGCCATGGGTTCCGCCGACGGCACGCGACCGAGACCGCTCTGCTCAATGTGACCGATCACACCCTGAGCGCCATGGGCTCCGCCGACGGCACTCGACCGAGACCGCTCTGCTCAATGTGACCGATCACATCCTGAGCGCCATGGATGCCGGTAAAATAGCGCTGTTAATCCTGCTTGACGTAAGCAAAGGGTTTGATTTCATCAGCCATGAAAAGCTCATTGAAAAGCTTGCTCTGTACGGTGTCCACACTGACTTGTTTGTAAGCTATTTTCGAGACCACCACCAACAAGTTCGCCTCAATACGCTAGAGAATGGCCCACAGCACTCCGAAAAACAGCCAAATCCGATTGGGGTCTATCAGGGTACTGCCCTAGGATCCTTAATGTTCACAATTTTCGCAAATGACATGTGCCTGTACACTGAGAGTGACGTCCTGCTAACTCAGTACGCAGACGACACTCAGGTGTTGGTAACCGGTCGCAAAGCAGATCTGGATCGGCTTGTCAGCCGCATGGAGAGTAGTACCCTAAGGGACCTGTTCGGTTGGTTTAGCCAAAACCTCATGCAAATTAATGCTGGAAAAAACTGCTCGTGATTGGCACCCGTCAAATGCTTTTCGCGGTCTGCCCCGCGTCACGCTCCACGTTGGCGGCGCGCGCATTGTCGAGTCTGAGACAGCCACAAACCTGGGCGTACTTTTCGACAGACACCTTTCGTTTGAGCCGCATGTTGACGAGATTGTCCATCGTTGCAACGGCCTGTTAATCGGTTTGTATCACGCTAAGCACAGTCTGCCGAACGATGTCATGCCCACTGTCATCAATGGATTAGTTCTCTCCATCATACGATATTGTTTTCCCGTTTACGGCAGTTCTTCTAAACAGTCCATGTACCGCATTCAGAAGGTGCTGAACTTCTGTGCTCGTGTGATATCCGGCCGTCGAAAATATGACCGCATCAGTTTCGCAGTTAGGCTGGCTTTGGCAGTTAGGCTGGCTCTCCGCTCACAACTTATGTACGTATCGATGCATCTGTCTGCTGCGTCAAGCACTGACCACTGGCGAACCAGTCACAATCGCCCAGTCAATTATACGACCACCAGGCAGGTCCATGACAGGAGTACACGAGCGAGTACACGACGTATCGCTGCATCTGTCTGCTGCGTCAAGCACTGGCCACTGGCGAACCAGTCACAATCGCCCAGTCAACTACGACCACTGGGCAGGTCCATGGCAGGAGTACACGAGCGAGTACACGACGTATCGCTGCATCTGTCTGCTGCGTCAAGCACTGACCACTGGCGAACCAGTCACAATCGCCCAGTCAATTACGACCACCAGGCAGGTCCATGACAGGAGTACACGAGCGAGTACACGACGTATCGCTGCATCTGTCTGCTGCGTCAAGCACTGACCACTGGCGAACCAGTCACAATCGCCCAGTCAATTATACGACCACCAGGCAGGTCCATGACAGGAGTACACGAGCGAGTGAACAGCAGCTGTTACGACTGCCGACAATCAAAACTGAAACCGGTAGGCGACAGTTCTTGTACAGAGCCGCCACTGCATACAATGCACTGCCCGCGGCTGTGCGTGAAGGGTCTAAGCGATTGCTGAAGGATCACATGACCAGTTTGCAGGGACGTTAGATCGAATTGGCCGTCTTGTGTGTCTGACGTCTGTGGAATGTTTGGTTTAGTGTGATGCGGTGTTATTCTTACCCATATGTGCAGTTTTATCGTGTGACCTGTTCTCATGAAAAGCTACCATAGTGGATGAGACGTGATGTGAAATAAATAAATAAATAAATAGCTGTAGCAAATTATCATCTCTTTCTTTGAAGAAATTATAGTTTGCACATTTTTGCAATCATGTTTTACTGGAGCTTACCTGGCACTGCCAGGGCTCCCATCAAAAGACATATTTATATTTGTAAATATATGAGATGATTGAAGATGTGTGATGATTGATATTTAGAACATATTCATTTTCTGTAAACGACTGACATAAAGCTACCAATACAAATACAATCAGTAAAATTCGTCAAATAAATCAGTAAAATAAAAATAAATTGACCACCCCCTGCATAGCTCAGTGGGAGAGCGCTGGGCTTCTGACCTTCCCCGGTAGTGGCAGCCCGGGTTCGAGTCGCTTCGGCGCTCGCTATTTGCTCCCGACTGGGATGACCTGCGGCCGGTGGCAGCGGTCGCACTCAAGGTCAGGTGACGTCAGTGAGCGGGGCGGATCGTGTCCAGGTATGTCGGGCACGTAAAACTTTCCTTTTTAAATTCTGCTGGCTACCAGGAATTGCGCGATCGGATGGTAGGGTCAGGGCCTACGCAACAAGCTATGCTTAGCGCAGGGCCTGACCTCGGAAATCTGTCCATTCAAAAGGTTCGGACTATTTTTTTTTTAAACTATGACCCAGACTGGTTATTGATTCACCTTTTTTGGAAGGATTCAATCACGATTCATTTTGGAATATGAATGATTCAGTCACCGTTTGATTCATGGATAACCATTTTGAGAAATGATTCTTTCCAATTCAAAGAATCAAAACATTTTTTTTATATATCAAATCACGTTTGACTCACTATTGAAATATCATTGCACAGTCCTTTTGATTCAATCAGCTTTGTTTCTATGCGGGTTTTGATTCAATCATGATTCATGAATACAAAAATCCGGTGGTGAATCGATTCTTCTTTGATTCAAGGGATTTTGATTGAACGATTCCAATCGATTCAATCAGAGTCGAATCAATAACCAGTCTGCTGAGTATGACCCAATACATTGTAGATAATGATAATAATAATACAATTTATTTCACACCCAAACATTGGGTACATATACAGTTTATCAAAAGCACATGTAAAAAGCTTGCACTTGTTTGCTTTTTATTCTCAAAGTGACTACCATGATGCTACAGCAGTTTGGTAGTATCATGTTGTCACAGTGTGAGTCATGCTACAGCAGTTTGGTAGTATCATGTTGTCACAGTGTGAGTCATGCTACAGCAGTTTGGTAGTATCATGTTGTCACAGTGTGAGTCATGCTACAGCAGTTTGGTAGTATCATGTTGTCACAGTGTGGGTCATGCTACAGCAGTTTGGTAGTATCATGTTGTCACAGTGTGAGTCATGCTACAGCAGTTTGGTAGTATCATGTTGTCTACCATGATGCTACAGCAGTTTGGTAGTATCATGTTGTCACAGTGTGAGTCATGCTACAGCAGTTTGGTAGTATCATATTGTCACAGTGTGAGTCATGCTACAGCAGTTTGGTAGTATCATGTTGTCACAGTGTGGGTCATGCTACAGCAGTTTGGTAGTATCATGTTGTCACAGTGTGAGTCATGCTACAGCAGTTTGGTAGTATCATGTTGTCACAGTGTGAGTCATGCTACAGCAGTTTGGTAGTATCATGTTGTCACAGTGTGAGTCATATTGTGTCTGGGTCACTGAGGTAATTACCCATCAGTTATTACGGCCTGTTTTAGGAAGAAGGTAGACATGCAACACATGTCTGACTTTAAGCTAATTCTTCCATGTAGTTCAGGTTGATAATCATGCTGGTGCTGTTTTTATGCAGGGCTCATGGCTTCCTTTGTGTCAACTGTGATTGTGAATTAAATTATGAGGAACATGAGATAAACTTGTATTGTAAGCTGTGGTAGCCACCACTTGGTGCCATTTCAAGCCACCTATTTCAATGAGCAAAGCACCTGACCTTGCTGCACCTTTACCAAAGCTTTCAAATGTCTGTCAAATACATAAATCAGTCCTTTCTGTTTTGTTATATTACCTCTTGTTAAGCTATTGCCACGTCATTCAGCGTTGTATCCCCAGCCTTTTCCTCAAACTCCGGGCCGTGTCCAGGTATGTCGGACACGTACAACTTTCGCCTCTAAATTCTGCCAGGCATTGACCAATCTGACGGTATAGGGGTCGGGGCCTACGCAACAAGCTCCGCTTAGCGCGGGTCCTGACCTCAGAAATCCGTCCATTCAAAAGGTTCGGACTAAATTTATTTATAAAAAAAACTCCAGTGTGCATTGCATACGTCTCATGGTATAGGATGGATGGCCGTATTTTTATCATTGGACAGTTCCAGTTTCCCTGCCAGTCTGTTGCGCTGTGTTTTTCCCACTGCTTTGTCTTGGGATGCCTTATTCTGACTGACACCCATCTATGCATGTAGCATGTATCCTCATCCACATCCATATGCCACGTCCTCAACAGACTTTTAACTCATCCAACTTTACTCCCGAACAGTGCCCTGATCGGGTGCCCTTCTATTGAAGGCTCACACCAGTGCCAGCCCTGTCCTCCGACTCTGCATCACACCAGTGCCAGCCCTGTCCTCCGACTCTGCATCACACCAGTGCCAGCCAGCCCTGTCCTCTGACTCTGCATCACACCAGTGCCAGCCCTGTCCTCCGACTCTGCATCACACCAGTGGCAGCCCTGTCCTCCGACTCTGCATCACACCAGTGGCAGCCCTGTCCTCCGACTCTGCATCACACCAGTGCCAGCCAGCCCTGTCCTCTGACTCTGCATCACACCAGTGCCAGCCCTGTCCTCCGACTCTGCATCACACCAGTGCCAGCCCTGTCCTCCGACTCTGCATCACACCAGTGGCAGCCCTGTCCTCTGACTCTGCATCACACCAGTGCCAGCCCTGTCCTCTGACTCTGCATCACACCAGTGCCAGCCCTGTCCTCCGACTCTGCATCACACCAGTGCCAGCCAGCCCTGTCCTCTGACTCTGCATCACACCAGTGCCAGCCCTGTCCTCCGACTCTGCATCACACCAGTGGCAGCCCTGTCCTCTGACTCTGCATCACACCAGTGCCAGCCCTGTCCTCTGACTCTGCATCACACCAGTGCCAGCCCTGTCCTCCGACTCTGCATCACACCAGTGCCAGCCAGCCCTGTCCTCTGACTCTGCATCACACCAGTGCCAGCCCTGTCCTCCGACTCTGCATCACACCAGTGCCAGCCAGCCCTGTCCTCTGACTCTGCATCACACCAGTGCCAGCCCTGTCCTCCGACTCTGCATCACACCAGTGCCAGCCAGCCCTGTCCTCTGACTCTGCATCACACCAGTGCCAGCCCTGTCCTCCGACTCTGCATCACACCAGTGCCAGCCCTGTCCTCTGACTCTGCATCACACCAGTGCCAGCCCTGTCCTCCGACTCTGCATCACACCAGTGCCAGCCAGCCCTGTCCTCTGACTCTGCATCACACCAGTGCCAGCCCTGTCCTCTGACTCTGCATCACACCAGTGCCAGCCCTGTCCTCCGACTCTGCATCACACCAGTGCCAGCCAGCCCTGTCCTCTGACTCTGCATCACACCAGTGCCAGCCCTGTCCTCCGACTCTGCATCACACCAGTGGCAGCCCTGTCCTCCGACTCTGCATCACACCAGTGGCAGCCCTGTCCTCCGACTCTGCATCACACCAGTGCCAGCCAGCCCTGTCCTCTGACTCTGCATCACACCAGTGCCAGCCCTGTCCTCCGACTCTGCATCACACCAGTGGCAGCCCTGTCCTCCGACTCTGCATCACACCAGTGCCAGCCAGCCCTGTCCTCTGACTCTGCATCACACCAGTGCCAGCCCTGTCCTCCGACTCTGCATCACACCAGTGCCAGCCAGCCCTGTCCTCCGACTCTGCATCACACCAGTGCCAGCCAGCCCTGTCCTCTGACTCTGCATCACACCAGTGCCAGCCCTGTCCTCCGACTCTGCATCACACCAGTGGCAGCCCTGACCTCCGACTCTGCATCACACCAGTGCCAGCCCTGTCCTCTGACTCTGCATCACACCAGTACCAGCCCTGTCCTCCGACTCTGCATCACACCAGTGCCAGCCAGCCCTGTCCTCTGACTCTGCATCACACCAGTGGCAGCCCTGTCCTCCGACTCTGCATCACACCAGTGGCAGCCCTGTCCTCCGACTCTGCATCACACCAGTGCCAGCCAGCCCTGTCCTCTGACTCTGCATCACACCAGTGCCAGCCCGGTCCTCCGACTCTGCATCACACCAGTGCCAGCCCGGTCCTCCGACTCTGCATCACACCAGTGCCAGCCCTGTCCTCTGACTCTGCATCACACCTGTCCTCTGACTCTGCATCACACCAGTGCCAGCCCTGTCCTCTGACTCTGCATCACACCAGTGCCAGCCCTGTCCTCCGACTCTGCATCACACCAGTGCCAGCCAGCCCTGTCCTCTGACTCTGCATCACACCAGTGCCAGCCCTGTCCTCCGACTCTGCATCACACCAGTGCCAGCCAGCCCTGTCCTCTGACTCTGCATCACACCAGTGCCAGCCCTGTCCTCCGACTCTGCATCACACCAGTGCCAGCCCTGTCCTCCGACTCTGCATCACACCAGTGCCAGCCCTGTCCTCCGACTCTGCATCACACCAGTGCCAGCCCTGTCCTCTGACTCTGCAGTGTGTATTTACTGTTCCACACCCCCGCAGGCGGAGCTGGCGCAGGCGGGCGCGCCGCCGGCGGAGTCGTCGGAGGAGAACCTGCCCTACCCGGTGAAGCCGCTGATGCCGGTGGCGCCCAGCCAGGAGCAGTTTGCGCACCTGTACCCCTCGCTGTCGGACTACATGGGTCTGGAGCTGACGCCCGAGCTGGTGGCCAAGCTGGAGGATCAGGAGAAGCAGCTGGTCCAGCAGCAGGTCAGTCCCGGGACGTCTCAGTCAGCAGCTGATGGAGCTCTGACACATGCAGATCCGGGTTACTGCCAGAGGATGAGCGAGAAGTTAGTCAGGGTCAGTGACAGCTGACGGGTGCGGGGGGGGGGGGGGGGGGGTAGTCAGGGTCAGTGACAGCTGACGGGTGCGGGGGGGGGGGGGTAGTCAGGGTCAGTGACAGCTGACTGGTGCAGGGGGGGTAGTCAGGGTCAGTGACAGCTGACGGGTGCAGGGGGGTAGTCAGGGGGGTAGTCAGGGAGGGGAGGGGAGGGGAGGGGAGGGGAGGGGAGGGGAGGGGAGGGGAGGGGAGGGGAGGGGAGGGGAGGGGAGGGGAGGGGAGGGGAGGGGAGGGGAGGGGAGGGGAGGGGAGGGGAGGGGAGGGGAGGGGAGGGGAGGGGAGGGGAGGGGAGGGGAAGGGAAGGGGAAGGGGAAGGGGAAGGGGAAGAGAAGGGAGGGAGGGAGGGAAGGGAAGGGAAGGGAAGGGAAGGGAAGGGAAGGGAAGGGGAGGGGAGGGGAGGGGAGGGGAGGGGAGGGGGGCAGTGCCAGATGATGGTCAGATAGTTGTGTGGCACTGGATTCTGGAGTGATCCAGTGCTGGTTTCATTGGAGTAAAGCGATACAATCAGGTGGGCGGTGGTTTCGTGGTAGCTAACTGATACAGTCAACGTTTTGTGTTTTTTTTTTTATATCATTCGCAAGAGCATCCAATTTTGCACTGGTTTTCATGTCCAATGTCAAGAACAGAAGTTGGTAGTTCAACACTAAACAGTAACACCCACGTGGGCGTCGTATGCCCATAAGAGTCTACTGTCTATGTGCCCATCAAACCCAATAATCATCCAAGGAACACTCACGTACTCACTAAAAGACAACACAAATTATTATGGACATGCCAGGTGTTTATGGGGGCCGTGTTCTTTGCGACATGAGGATTGTGTGGACTGTGAAGACAGTAGTAACCTTCAGCGTTGGCCAATCAGCGACGAGATTTGCCTGACGCTGATTGGTCAACGCTGAAGGCCACTTCTGTCCTCACAGTCCACACAATCCTCATGTCGCAAAGAACACGGCCGGAGTCACGTCCTATTAAACGCACCGATGAACCGCTCTGTGATTCGGACTGGTGCGCGATTAAACGCTTCAGCATCGCCATTGAAAAGATGACGTCTACTACATTCAGTTTTGAACACGGATAAGTTGAGGAGATTACGGTATCGGGGTTGCGTCAGCAGCACAGCACGCCTCGCTGTGCTGTGCGGCCGACGCAGCACGCCTTCATGTGTAGCACGGATATGCTGGGGGTGTGGGTTCCAAGCTCGTCACTAAACACTTCAGTCTCATCAGCGATGAGTGGAATGCTGATACATCGCATCACTCACCGACCAACTGACACTTCTCTCATTCATCGCATTCGATGAAATGACTGGTTTTATAGGAGTGGGATGATGTAGTTATAATTGTGTGGGATGAGACTTAAGAGTATCATAGTGATGGTTTTCCATGAACAGGGATACAGCACTGCTTTTGGGGGCGTGTAGTGGTAAGGTTTGTAGGTGTCGTGATACAGTAGGTGATTGGTGGCGGGAGTGGAGCGATGCAGTGGTGGTCTTGTGGAGTAGAGTGATGCATCCGTAGTTTTTGCTGTATACGTATATTTGGTGTATATATCGATGGTTTATATTATGGTGATCATCAGTGATTGTTTGTTGAATATGGAGTGATGCAATAATAGTTCTGTGGGAGTGTTCATGTTTTTGTTGTTGTGTGTGCTGGGTGAGAAAAACAGTGCCGCGGTGTTGATGTCGACATCCTTCCCCCCCCCCCGCCCCCCCTACCCACCCACCCTGCAGTCGAGTGTGGTGCCGGCGGCGTCCGCCTCGGGCGGTTATCAGCTGGTGGCTCCCATCTCGGGCCGGACCGGCGTGCTGCAGAAGTCGGCCGTTAGCCACGCCATCAGAGAGGTGAGACCACGCCAGAGCAATGTCAATCGCAGGGGCTACTCGGGTCGGGAGTATTCATGTGGATGAGTAACGTATTTTCATAACTCCCCCTGATTCCAGAAATGCGTCTTGTTTTATATCGCTGTGTTTTATTGACAGCAGATAGGTTAAGTCTTCCTTGTTGAGCTCCGATTATCGTTGTCACAAATGCTGCACGGCGGGGGCTTAAAACGGATATACCTACCGGTCCTCCATTATCTGACTCAGTATTTTTGTGCGAGCTGCACTTGTTTGACAAGTAATTAGTGGTGTCCTTGGGAGTGTATTTGGCGTGAGCTGCAAGCGGACACGCTGTCACGTGCCGGGTGTGGCGTTTCATAACTGAATTTTTGTGCAGTTGACAGTTTGACACGGATGGTTCGTAGCGCGTGTGTTGCCCTCTTTACCATTACTGGTAAACTTATAGTTCAGTTGGTGCTCGGTAGAGGTCACTTTGACTCGGCTCTCGTGGATTTGTGATTCGTGTACGATCATCGTCGATCGACTGCGCCGAGAAAGAAGCATAAATTCCCCAACGCTATAGTAATGTGTTGAGAGGAGGCTCGAAGCAAAATGTTCATGCCGTAACCGTTGGTGTCCGTAAGAAGACTTAAATCGTTTGGATAGAGACTCTTGATAGAGATCCAGTCATGTAATGCATCAATTTGTGACATGTCAATTGTCTAACCTTCATACCAGCAACACTCATTTGATGCAAGTTATGTGCCCAAACCCTTCAGAAGTTTGATGATCATCGCAATGTTATGTTGTTCATACTAAAACATTATATCTGAAGACGTAAGCATCGATAAATACCATTCAGTTCTGCCTTATGTGGGTCTTCACCACCATAGTTCCGTGCTGCGAAAGCCACGCCACTTGATGCGATCCACAATACGTCACCATACACCACCGAAGCCGTCATATCTCCCCCCGATAACACACCGACATGCTGGGCGTATGAACCGCCACCGCCCGCGCAGGCCTCCCGTGACCCCCCGCAGGTGTCGGTCGGGGTCGTCAGGTGGTGACACGCCAGCCGTCGTCACCACAGCTGTGTTGCCGCCACAGCTGTGTTGCCAGTCGGCCTGCCAGCGGTGCCGTCGGCGCCCGTCTCAGTGCGACCCAGCCTGCCGACGGGTTACAGGATGACCGCTGAGGGCGAGGCCGCCCCCGCCGCCCCCGCCGCCCCCGTAGCCCCCGCCGCCCCCGTAGCGGAGACGCCAGCGGCGGTGCCAGCGGCGGTGCCAGCGGAGCCGGCGGCAGAGGCGTCGGTGGTTAAGAAGGCGGTGGGGGAGACGCAGGAGAACGGTCATCCGGCTGCGATTCCAGAGGAGGCTGCGATTGAGCGTGGTCGTACTGAGAAGGAAGCGCGCAGGACACACAGTGATTGGCATCCTGTTGAGGCACAGGCGTCTGTTCCGTCTCGCTCAGCGGAGAACGCGGCAGCAGGAGTCCAGCAAGGAGTCCAACAGCGCCAGGCTGAGAAAGAACCATCTGTTCAGCCGCACGCAGCAGAGAAGTCGACATCGGCTCAGCCGAGGCAGGCGAAACCTCAGCCGGCGTCACGGCCATCCGAGAGACCCCGCTCGCAGCCGCCGCCGCCGTCAGCGCCGGGCTCCTCGGCCGGCGGCGCGGAGCAGCCTCGTCCTATCTCGCTGGTTGCACGGCAGCTGGAGTCGCTACGGCGGCAATCACAGCAATTTCACTCGCTGCGGGCCGCGCCGGCGGCACGCAGCACCGCCAGCCACCAGCCGTCAGCGGCGGAGGCGCAGGAGCGGTCCCGTGGTGAGCGTCGCTCGGCGTCTGTGGTACCTCGCCCCGCCCCGCAGGAGGTGCGGCCCACCACTCTGCCGAGGAGACAGCCGGAGCCGCGGGCGGAGCCTCGCGCACAGCCGCGTCCTGAGGCTGTCGTCACACCAAGACAGCAGCAGCCAGTGCAGCGGTCACAGTCACAGTCTGGTCGTCCCTCCGCTGCCGCTGCCGCCGCCGCCGCCGCCGCCGCCGGGGACGGGGAGATGGGGTCGGGGAGGCCGTGGTTCCGCCGCGGCGGGCGCACCATGCCGCTGCAGAAGAGCGTGACGTACGGCAAGTCGATGGAGGAACTGGCGGTGCAGCGGAGGCAGATGGCGGCGGCCGCCATGCCGCAGCCCTGGATACAGCGGCTGGTGAGTTACCAAGCCGCCGCGAACCGACGGCACAGGACAGCTCATACAGACAGTTTGGGAGAGGTCGTGTGCTGTGCAGGTGGTTTCCAGATGCCACTGGCTGCTGTTGTTACTGGCTCAATGACGGTCTAAGTCCTAAAATCATGTATCTGGCGACTGTTTCCGTGAAACTCGAACTCCAGAGATTTCGTTCCCTTTCGAGTATTCACTCCACGCAGCAGGATGAGAAGCTTTGCTGTTGTCATTGCCGAGTATTCACTCCACGAAGCAGGATGAGAAGCTTTGCTGTTGTCATTGCCGAGTATTCACTCCACGCAGCAGGATGAGAAGCTTTGCTGTTGTCATTGCCGAGTATTCACTCCACGCAGCAGGATGAGAAGCTTTGCTGTTGTCATTGCCGAGTATTCACTCCACGCAGCAGGATGAGAAGCTTTGCTGTTGTCATTGCCGAGTATTCACTCCACGCAGCAGGATGAGAAGCTTTGCTGTTGTCATTGCCGAGTATTCACTCCACGCAGCAGGATGAGAAGCTTTGCTGTTGTCATTGCCGAGTATTCACTCCACGCAGCAGGATGAGAAGCTTTGCTGTTGTCATTGCCGAGTATTCACTCCACGCAGCAGGATGAGAAGCTTTGCTGTTGTCATTGCCGAGTATTCACTCCACGCAGCAGGATGAGAAGCTTTGCTGTTGTCATTGCCGAGTATTCACTCCACGCAGCAGGATGTGAAGCTTTGCTGTTGTCATTGCCGAGTATTCACTCCACGCAGCAGGATGAGAAGCTTTGCTGTTGTCATTGCCGAGTATTCACTCCACGCAGCAGGATGAGAAGCTTTGCTGTTGTCATTGCCGAGTATTCACTCCACGCAGCAGGATGAGAAGCTTTGCTGTTGTCATTGCCGTTGGTGACGGCAGGTACCATATGTGACCTTTTTCTAGCAGTGAACATTAAGCGGTCCGCTATGCTGCCAGTCGTCCGTGAGTCGGCTCACCGTGACGTTACGGTGACCTTGTGTCAGTCGGTGGTCCGGCCACAGCTGGCGTGACACCTGTCGACGCCCGGGGGCAGCCGAGGAGGCGCCACCACCGAATGTGTCCTCCATCCCGGCTGTCTAACCCCGCTGTCCGCGCCGCGCCACCCCGTGTCGCTCCATGGACCATCCGGCCAGGGAGTTCCGCAGACTCACTCGCCACCACCCGGGCCGGGCCGAGCGGGAGGCAGCCGTGCGCCAGAGGTACCGGCTGCCACCGCGGAGGAGTTGGTATGAGCCCGCCTGGTGGGCGGGGGCGGGCGACCAGCCGTCCGCCCCCGCCCAGGAGCTGATCCAGGCGCCGCCCAGCAGGTATCGACAGCTGGATACGTCACAGGTCAGCGGAGGTCATCGTTAGGTGATCTCGGGTCAATGTTAGGTCGGCTGAAGTAGATGAGGTCAACTAGGCTCAACGGTTTGGTGGCGTGCGGTTTTCGCCAGGCGGTGTCAAGGCTTTGTCCTCTCACGCGTCGGATATTTGGTTTGGTGGAGAGCTCCGCTGGCAGTGTGAAGTCCATCTTTCCAGCTTGATTCCGCTCTTTTCGCGCCTTTTCGAAGTGGAGTTAGGTCGTTATCGTGTATTGCGCATTAATTTATCTATGAAGGAAAGTGGTACTTTCGAGTGCCCTGTTTGTGGTTGCTGTGACTGTGAGTGCTTGTGACATGTGAGGGGAGATGTTCATTTTCCCGAACGTGACGCAAGTGGTCCATGCGTCCTTTGCACTGATACATCAACGTCAGCTCGCTTCGAGTCAGAGCGTGATCAAGACATGGTGGTTCTCCTGCTCTTGTTTCAGTTCTTTGAGCGTTAGTTCGTTTTCTGCATGGTAACTTTCTTGTCTTGACCTCTGTGGGATGAATGGTAAATATTTTACCGTCAGGTCGCCCGTGTGACTAACGCGAGACAACATCCACGTGGATCCTATTCTCCTTTTATAAAAACAAACTAGACAGCCTTTTCCCATGCCAGCGATGAATTGCCACTGTGACCCGAGCGCCGTTCTGACCTCTGACCCCTGCTGACCCTCCCCATCCGGTAGGTGACGCTCTGTAAGGACCGTGACGGCAAGGTGGGCGTGCGCTGCCAGGAGATCAACAAGGGCGTCTTCGTGGTGCTCGTGCAGAAAAACTCGCCCGCCGCCATGGCAGGTAGGCTCGCCGGGAGGGGTACCGTCCGGGTCGCCCATGGCAGGTAGGCTCGCCGGGAGGGGTACCGTCCGGGTCGCCCATGGCAGGTAGGCTCGCCGGGAGGGGTATCGTCCGGGTCGCCCATGGCAGGTAGGCTCGCCGGGAGGGGTACCGTCCGGGTCGCCCATGACAGGTAGGCTCGCCGGGAGGGGTACCGTCCGGGTCGCCCATGGCAGGTAGGCTCGCCGGGAGGGGTACCGTCCGGGTCGCCCATGGCAGGTAGGCTCGCCGGGAGGGGTACCGTCCGGGTCGCCCATGGCAGGTAGGCTCGCCGGGAGGGGTACCGTCCGGGTCGCCCATGGCAGGTAGGCTTGCCGGGAGGGGTACCGTCCGGGTCGCCCATGGCAGGTAGGCTCGCCGGGAGGGGTACCGTCCGGGTCGCCCATGGCAGGTAGGCTCGCCGGGAGGGGTACCGTCCGGGTCGCCCATGGCAGGTAGGCTCGCCGGGAGGGGTACCGTCCGGGTCGCCCATGGCAGGTAGGCTTGCCGGGAGGGGTACCGTCCGGGTCGCCCATGACAGGTAGGCTCGCCGGGAGGGGTACCGTCGGTGTCGCCCATGGCAGGTAGGCTCGCCGGGAGGGGTACCGTCCGGGTCGCCCATGGCAGGTAGGCTCGCCGGGAGGGGTACCGTCCGGGTCGCCCATGGCAGGTAGGCTCGCCGGGAGGGGTACCGTCCGGGTCGCCCATGGCAGGTAGGCTTGCCGGGAGGGGTACCGTCCGGGTCGCTGGTGCTGGACTGTGTGCTGTATCATATTGAAACTGGGTTTATTTGTGTTTTTTATGTGGTGGTCGTTTACAGGTGACCATCAAGCTGGGGCTACTTTTTTTTTCTCTCACGATATCGTGTTCTATATATATATAATAGTTCATTTATGTGAAACTCATAGATCAAAGTAAATGTAGATAAGTCCGACAATAGGTCATTAACCACGAGTCTTAATAGGAGATGGTTATCGTTTCTGCTTAAATAATTTACTTATGAAGGCATGCATTGACGTCAGTAGGCATTCCACAGCGTGATCTTCTGCAGAGATAGGCATGGCTGATCTCTGTGTGTGCGTACCCTTTGGTGGTGCCCGTTGCTGACCCGTTCGCTCGCCTGTATTCGCCAGGACTTCGTTTCGGTGACCAGATTCTACAGATTAACGACGAGTCTGTGGCTGGGTACGACATGGACAAGGTGCACGGCATCTTCAGGAAGGCGCGCTCGGATGCCATCAAGGTTGGTATCCGGGACACTGTCACTGGGTAGGAGAGGGGCCGGGAGAGACATGCGAGGGGGAGGGGGTAGGAGCGCTGGAGAGGGGAGCGGGCAGCAATTTATCTGAGAAAGAGCGGAGCGGATTTGAGTTGCCATGGTGAGGCGTCAGAGGAACTCGGGATTGGGATAGAGGACATGGCTGACAAAGGTAAAGCCATGTGTGACATTTCATGGGGACATGACATACGTGGATTTACCTTTGTGTAACAGACGAGTGGGCGACGAAGCTCAGTCTGAGAACTATTCTGATAGAAGTGAGCCGGGATCTGTAGAAACGCCGCACGCAAATACAACTCGGTAATGATTAATAGCAAGCCGACATTGAAATGTTCACTGAAATGTTCCCTATTCTGCGGAACGAGGAGAGAGAGAACGACGAGGGGCAACAGGAGGCAGTTAATGTGCGATGCCATCGCTGAGCGTGTTTCAGCGGGTCTGCTCTGCGCTTTATTATAGTTATTCGGGTTGGACGGTACTCGGAATGCGGCAATAGCTACCGGCATGCCCGGAAAACTAGACAGATTGTCGTGGGCTTTGTATGGTGTGTGCGTATGGCGTATAGATATTGGATTTCGCTCGGCTGGGTGATGACCCCCCCGATGTTTGCGTTTGAGCGTCTATTCGCCGGTATCGACCCGGAGAAATCGAGCACCGAAGTGACCACTGCGTACCGAGCACCGAACTGACCGCCGCGTACATTGCTTGGCAGAGATAGAACTTGCTTCAGTTCAGCGCAATGTTAACCACTTTTGGGGCTGGATTAAGACTGGAACGATGATGGGAAGGATTGCGAAAATTGATCATGTCCCTCACATTTCAGCCGCCTAAATGACCTTGGGACTTCTGAGAGTACAATGGTGCCAGCTATGTTGGACATTCCATTTGGCTTCTTGTTTTAAGTCTGGTAGAATGTTTGAAAGGCACATTATTTGTTGCGACTTAGCCTGTGTAATTGCCAATTACATCTCCTGGCGTGCTAGAACGTAATCAATCCCATGTTCCTAACTGATAACAAACACCAAGAACAAGATGGCACCAAAGACCCAGACGTACTCCATGTGTTTCCAATCTCCAAGGCCATCTTCGGAGAAAAACTACAAAATGTGGGCAAAACAGTGGCCACATGAAGACACGGTCGCTATCTGAGATTATCAGCAGTCGACCGCTTGTCTTTATATACTGCACTGATGAAATCACTAAATTCCACATCCGATTATACTAACTTAGGCTGAGTTTTTAGACCGTTCAGCCGTCTCGACATTTTCGAGCCAGCTAATCCAAATGGCGGTATATCAGTCGGTATAAACCTCATGTCGACATGGGAGCGTATAGTCCGGTTCGTCCAATGGACGCCAGGTGCTTGACATGTACTTCGCGTGCAGTTTCCGGGCCGTGCGTTATAAATGAAAACAAACCGGGCAATATATCTGCAGCGTTGCAAGACAGACAAGATTTATGTTTGCGTGGTGGATGAAATCAGAGGGGGCAAGTCTCTATTGGCTACTATGATGGACATTCCGATCGTTAATTAAGAATACCGGTTACAAGTTTTAAAAACCTGGAATGAGAGTTCACTATGACAAGTGCGTCATTGTGTTTGCGCTGGGACAGAGGATCCGGGATCGGCATACCCGTGTATGTCATCAATTGATCACGACTCTGCTATAAATTACCCTTCAGAACGGAGGTTTCGCGCTGCATTAGAATCTCTGAGCGCTGATCGGAACCTGTTGTTAACCACTATGAGGGGACACATGGACTGGGTTTGGTTGGCGGTGCCTAGGTGCCAATGATTTGTCCTAGGTACCGATGACAATGAGTATCTCTTCACCAATATATCGCTGTGTAGCATGAGACCCGCTCTTACATCTGTGCTTGGCTCTGTGCCTTATGAACTAATAGACAACGTGGCAAGCTTGACGCAGGAACGGGCGGAACGGGCGGAACGGGTGCAGTTAGGCGGACTTTGTGAACTGTGTATCGGGTGTCGTGCTCCGCCCCTGTCTGTGTCGTGCTCCTGCCCTGTCTGTGTCGTGCTCCGCCCCTGTCTTGTGTCGTGCTCCGCCCCTGTCTGTGTCGTGCTCCGCCCCTGTCTGTGTCGTGCTCCGCCCCTGGCTGTGTCGGGTGTGGTGCTCCGCCCCTGGCTGTGTCGTGCTCCGCCCTGTCTGTGTCGTGCTCCGCCCCTGTCTGTGTCGTGCTCCGCCCCTGGCTGTGTCGGGTGTGGTGCTCCGCCCCTATCTGTGTCGTGCTCCGCCCCTGTCTGTGTCGTGCTCCGCCCTGGCTGTGTCGTGCTCCGCCCCTGTCTGTGTCGTGCTCCGCCCCTGGCTGTGTCGTGCTCCGCCCCTGGCTGTGTCGGGTGTCGTGCTCCGCCCCTGGCTGTGTCGTGCTCCGCCCCTGTCTGTGTCGTGCTCCGCCCCTGGCTGTGTCGGGTGTGGTGCTCCGCCCCTGGCTGTGTCGTGCTCCGCCCCTGGCTGTGTCGGGTGTGGTGCTCCACCCCTATCTGTGTCGTGCTCCGCCCCTGTCTGTGTCGTGCTCCGCCCCTGGCTGTGTCGTGCTCCGCCCCTGGCTGTGTCGTGCTCCGCCCCTGGCTGTGTCGGGTGTCGTGCTCCGCCCCTGGCTGTGTCGTGCTCCGCCCCTGGCTGTGTCGGGTGTCGTGCTCCGCCCCTGGCTGTGTCGTGCTCCGCCCCTGGCTGTGTCGTGCTCCGCCCCTGGCTGTGTCGTGCTCCGCCCATGTCTGTGTCGTGCTCCGCCCTGTCTGTGTCGTGCTCCGCCCCTGTCTGTGTCGTGCTCCGCCCCTGTCTGTGTCGTGCTCCGCCCCTGTCTGTGTCGTGCTCCGCCCCTGGCTGTGTCGTGCTCCGCCCCTGGCTGTGTCGGGTGTCGTGCTCCGCCCCTGGCTGTGTCGTGCTCCGCCCCTGGCGGTGTCGTGCTCCGCCCCTGGCTGTGTCGGGTGTCGTGCTCCGCCCCTGGCTGTGTCGTGCTCCGCCCCTGTCTGTGTCGTGCTCCGCCCTGTCTGTGTCGTGCTCCGCCCCTGGCTGTGTCGTGCTCCGCCCCTGGCTGTGTCGTGCTCCGCCCCTGTCTGTGTCGTGCTCCGCCCCTGTCTGTGTCGTGCTCCGCCCCTGTCTGTGTCGTGCTCCGCCCCTGGCTGTGTCGTGCTCCGCCCCTGGCTGTGTCGGGTGTCGTGCTCCGCCCCTGGCTGTGTCGTGCTCCGCCCCTGGCGGTGTCGTGCTCCGCCCCTGGCTGTGTCGGGTGTCGTGCTCCGCCCCTGGCTGTGTCGTGCTCCACCCCTGTCTGTGTCGTGCTCCGCCCTGTCTGTGT